>CM053791.1:786599788-786902288 GCA_028749045.1 Cupressus sempervirens | reverse complement strand
AAGAGGGATTAAAGGCTCTGAGATGTGGCAAACAAAATATGAAGAGAGGAAGAAAGATGTTGATAAAACTAAGATATGTTATATGGCAGACAAAGAATTAGAAAAAAGTTTGAAAAATATTGAATGCAAGGAAGGGGAAGTTCCTTCACACATAACAATGAGGATAACAACATGGAACACTAGGGAACTTAATGCCCTTGGAAAAAATCATTTCATAAAGCATAATTTAACGTTATTTGATTCAGAGGCTATTTTAATTTAAGAGACTAAATTAAACAAAGGAGTCAGACTAGAAAATAAATTGAGCAATTGGAAGACATAATTAGTAGAATCTAATAGAGCTTCATGAGGTATTGGAATCATTTGGAATCCACAAAAAATATATTTCAACAAAATAGCCTCAAGTAATAATTGGATTGGGGGTAGAATTAAAAGTTTCAAACATAATCTCCAACTAACCCTCATCAATGTATATTGAACCATTCAAACAACGTATAAGAAATAATTGTAGAATGAAATCAACACATTTATGAAAATTAATCATAGAGATAATTTCCTCATTGATGGCGAATTTAATGCAATCTTAAACTTGCAAGAAAAGTATGGTGGATCTCAAATAGTAACACAAGTAGTGATAGATTTCAAAGAATGGTTTGAAAGAAACAACTTAATGGATATCCAAGCAAGCAATGGAGTATTTACATGGAATAATAGAAGATCATGCTTCTGTGAAACATCAGAAAGATTAGATAGAATTATATCCAAGAGGGATCTAAGCACTATAGATTTAACATTTCTTTCTTCTATTCTGCCAAATACTAGATCAAATCACTTCCCAGTTCGGATAGCATTTGTAGAAACTAAAAAACCATCAAGAAATCTAATCAAATGTGAAAAAATGTGGTTCTTAGACAAAAAATTTATGGAAAACATAACACAACGGTGGAAAGAGTGTTCTTTCCAAGGATCTAAGATGTACTTCTTTGTCTTCAAACTCAAAATGCTTAAAGAAAAAATTCCAAGATGGAATAAAGTACATTTTTATAATATATTTAAAGAAAAACTAGATAATGAAGATGAACTAAAGAAAACTTAATGAAGAAATAACGAAAAAAGGAATGGATAATAAAAATATAGTAAAGAGGAGTTATTAGCAAAATAAGAATATGTTAGAAAAAGAGGAATTTTTTGGCAACAAAAATAGAGGGAGGTCTGGTTAGCCGAGGGGGACTGAAATATGAAGTATTTTCACAATACTATGATAAGTAATAGAAATATTAATAGAATTAGCAAAATAAGAAATAATGAGGATCACTTAGAAGATGACCCTACCAAAGTAAGGGAGGTATTCATGGATTATTATTGAAACATCTTTAAAAAAATTGATAGTTCTAACCAGATATCACAAAAGAAAATGTTAAACACAATCCCAAACTGATCACAACTAATGATAATAAATTGCTAAATAAACCTTTATCTTTAGAGGAAGTAAAAAAAGCCTTGTTTAGCCTTAATCTAGATAAATCATTAGGACTGGCTGCTTTCCAAGCCTTGCTCTTTCAAAAATGTAGGGATATCCTAGGGGAGGTCCTATGGAAGGCAATAAAAGCTACAAGAAACACAAGATTGTTATTGACCAAGATTAATCACACCTTTTTAACCCTCATCCCCCAAAAAAAATGAATCATGATTAACCTGGTGACTTTATACCCATAGCATTGTGTAACACCATTTACAAAATCTTATTGAAAGCATTAGCACCTAGACTTAAAAATGTCCTCCCTAAACTTGTATCCAAAGAATAGACTGGTTTTGTTTTGGGTAGATCTATTTTATATGGAATTGTCATCATTCAAGAAACCATCTATTCATCTCAAAATAACAAAGATACATTCATGCTTATGAACTTAAATATCCCAAAAGCATATGATATGGTGGATTGGAGATTCTTGTGTAAGACCCTAGAAGTGTTTCATTTTTTCACATCAATGGATTAACCTACACTAAGAAAAATCAACAAGCATAGAAGGAATGCAAATGAAAGTCGCCCACAATATAGTGGACAAAATTCAACTTTGATGGAGCATCTAGAGGAAACCTGGGCAAGGCTGGAATAGGATATATCATATGTTCAAAAATGGAGACTAGATTAATCAATTAATCATATCATCTATAGTCCTAATTGATAAATCAAATAACCTATTATTTATCAATTAATCCTATTCTCCTATCTAATTCCAAAAAGCTCAAATTTATTAAAATCACTTTAATAAATAAAGCCCTCAAAACCTAATAATCCCAAAACTATCCTAAATCCACCATTTACCTTAATCCACCCCATCCACCCATACTAACCAAGCTTAGCTACTAACTCACCCACCCTGATAAATGTCATCCACTTGCCCATCTCTAACATCCCTAATCTAATCCTAAACCATCTCTAATCCTACCCTTAATCATTTGCACAATCCTAAACAAGCTTAAGACTTTCCTAAGCCAAGCCAAAGTCTTCCCTCAAAATATCCCAACCACCAAGCCATAAATGCTCCCACAAAGCCATAAATGACTCTTACAAGCCCATTTATTGCTCTTACAAGCCATTATGAGGGTCTTTATGAGCTTTGAGCCTCCTTTGTTGACCCCTCAACCCCTTTTTCTCTAACCAATGGCCCTGTGACATGTGTCACTCCCTGATTGGCTGTAAGGAAGCACAATCCATGTGCTCTCCTCTCATGCAATCTGAGCCCTCCATGAGCTTTTCCCCATCCTTGCATCTTAGCCCTCAATCCCTTAAACCTCTTGCCTATAAATTGGATCCTTCCCCTTTTCAAAATAATCACAATCCATCAAGTAAATTCATAATGCCATTTTGAGAACAAACTTCGTAGCTTTTTACATACATCCACATCCAAATCCCAACATCCATTGAAGCAAATTTGAGCATCCATCTTGAGCATACATACCAAACCCAATCAATTAGAAAAATCCACCAACAAGGGAGCAAATTTCATTGGGAGAGTCCATTAATGGCTCACATTCTCATTTGAAAAGCTCACCTTTGTCTATCTTGAAGTTTATGAATTTTGTTTAGTTTGTAGAAGTTTTATTTAAATTTGGTTTCTATTAACATACTAACATTGCTCGTATACATTTTGGCATGCTCGATGGGACCCTGCAAGGGTCATTTTAATCCTTATTAATGCTAGTTTTACATGCTTTTTCATGTTTTGGCTAACCATGGAAGACTAACATTTTATGCTTTAACTTTTGTGTCTTTGTCTTGTGGTTTTTGATTGAAGGGTACAGTTGGCCGCCGCAAGAATGCACACACAACACTCTAAGCGGTTTTTACACAGTCAACTCTCAAAAAAATTGGTTTTTTGCATCCTCGCAGTCGCAAGAATGCGAACCCACGACAACAAGAACGTGCCATACTCCGACGGGAACGCGACCCCTGGACCCCGAGAATGCAGGCTCATCTACGAGAACACGATCAACATTAGCCAACACATCAACAACAACATGACACGTGGCAACAATTGTAACTGATGAACGCACCGACAAATCCTCCAGTGGGAACGTGCCTCAGAACAGCGGGAGCGTCATTCCCTCTTTCGGGAACGTTGACTTTTTCCTGTCTTAAACTTCTCAAAATTGTAATAAAACTTTTATCCGCGGGATCGTCATTCCTACTTGTGGGAATGTTGTAAGGCCATAAATCCACGGGATCGCTCTTTCAAAAAGAGCTCTTGGGTTTTTGGCTCGTGTTTTTTAAAAAAAAATTATAGTCTTTCCTGTCATTCCCACGATCCAAAATTGTGGCAGATTGTCATCCCTGTGAAGCAAACTCCAGTGGGATCGCTCTGTTCAAAATGAGCTCCTTGGTTTTTAATTTCATTTTTTACCAATTTTTCCTAGCATTCCTGCGCCTCAGTAAACCCGCGGGAATGCATCCCCACGAAGCAAATGCTAGCAGGATCACGAACCCGCATGTGAGAATGCGTGTACTCTCATAGGAACACTAGTTCTCGCATTTTATCTGCGAGAACGTTGTCTGTTTTCTTGGTCTGGTTATATTCATTGTCACTTGTCTTTGCAAATTAAAAAAACAATGAACTTGTATGTCTAACAACCCCACAAATCAAACACCTCATTTTGGACCTTAAAAAGAACAACTACAAACTTTCAATTCTGCATGCAATCTAGGCAAACTTCAATTTTTGGGCATCTTCGAAATTTGCTAAGTTAAAACAAATCAACAAAAATCAAATTGAGTAGTTTTTCATTGGACTCACCTTTTTCTAACCACCCATCAATTCAAACTCCTTGATTGTAATCTCAACACCATACTCGAGGCGATGGGTCCACTTGAAAAAGGTGTTAAGTGTTCCACAATCGGATTCTAATTAATTAGCTTTTGAGGGTTTGTCTTAACTTATAAGATTTCTTGAATGTCCAAAAATCTAGATTAAATCGATCAACTTCAAGCTTGGGTTTTAAAATTGAACAAAAATCAATTGACGTGGAGGGCCTCCAAGCATGCGAGATTTAATTTGCAGACCCTAACTCTTCTTCCTGCTTGCCTTCTTCGACCAATGTTACTTTTGTTGACGCATCTCAAAGTTGGAATTGAACATCTATATCTTAATCATTTGTGTTTTCAATAGATCAGACAATCTAAGAATCAGTTGGTGAAAGAACTCTACTTTTTAGCCCAAGGTCACTTGAATCTTCTCTCCCCTTATCGCCTTTGCGGGCCATCTTGGGTGCATAAGACTAGGATCCAAAACCTTGTTTTATAGTTTTAGGGGGCCTACTTGGGGATTTCATCACCCCTTGGGATGACCTCAACTCTAGCGTTCTGACAGAGTATAAAGATCAAGAGGTGAATCCAAAGACACCTCTCTTGGGATCAAGATTTTGTCACTCGAGCTAAGCCTCAAGGAACTTTATACCCTTGAGAAGTGAAAGAGGAGAAGTTGGTTACCGATCCTCTCAGTTGTGTGACATCTTGTTTGGTTTCATCTACAAATTTGGGCCTCACGTACCTTGCATATATCGAGGACTCCCCAGATCAACCAACTGCCAGCTTTGTAGCTAACCATCTAGGATGTTCATGTGCTTGAAGTGATTGCTCGAAACATTTGTAAAAACATGCACACTCCTTGGCGCAAATATCACATTCTAGAAATCAAAACTTCTATCTGGTTGTGTCATATCTATTGCTTGATCTTTTACTTGTTGAATGAATGTTTGCCAAATTTGGTCAATCCTAACTTAGGGCACACTTGGCGTAGTCACTACCTGTTTCAGAAGTTGAACACATTGAAGCAAAAAAACCAAGATCTCTCAAAGCCAAGCAGATTCAGGAATTTATGTTAGAACAACCCAAACCCAAATAGAAGTTTCACAAAGCCAAACTCAAGCCATATCAGGCATACCAAGAAATTTTAGCCAAGAGAAAGGAAGTAATACCAAGCCCTCGAATTGCCAAACTCCACAAAGCAGAAGACAAAGCTGTTGACGAAACCTGTCAAGATGGCTGGTTAGATCACACTATCAGATTTAGCAAGCATCCAAGAGTTAACCCTGCTTATGTCTTACCAACTAGGTATGTTTTCTATGATTAGGCCCCCTTGTTTCTCCACATCTTCTTGCATAATTTTCACTTTAGATTCATCTTTGTAGAAAAGCTAGCCATTCTAGGTTATCCCTTTAAGCATTTTAGCTCATCCATCTCATTTAGTTCCTTTCTTTAGAACCAAACCATCTAGCCAGCAATCAAAAATAAATAAATAAATTCACATCCAAGCCTTAAAAATTGTTTTCACCTTGCCAAAATTCTGCCATTCCTACCATCTTGCAAATCCACCAGTCTCATCAAGGTTATCCCTCTGACAGAGCTTTGTCTAGGGTAATCTAGCCTTGTCACTTGTCATCCCTCATCACCTTGAGCTAAAGGTTGGGATCCACAAGTGATCAATCTCGTGTTTTTCCAAAAGGATCATCAGTCTATCCTTAAGTTGACACAATCACCACCAAGCTTGCACATAGGAAAGTAGACCTTTCGTGCTTTGGCAACATATCTTTGAAGTTAGAATCCCCAACCCAATCCTCTTTAGGTTTTTCATATAGCTTTGCCTCAACCTAGGAAATCATTTGCATAGAAAAGCCTTCCCCCTTTGCATCCATCAGCATTGTTGCATCTCATCCCTAGGAACATTTTCATGCCACCTGTCACTCACTTAGCCAAGAAGAAGAAGGAAACAATGGAGCCTTATCATTTAGATCAAACAACATCGCTCCTCTTGAGCACTCAACCATCCTTCAGCCCAGAGAAAGCTATACCATCACCTACTGACATTGAAGCTTTCATGAACCAACCAGGAAATGCAGTATTGGTGAATGCCATTATAGACAAGAACAAAGAAACAATCATGGCTAACTTTCAAAGGGACAATATACGAGCCTTCGACTTTGGAAGACCTCCTCCCTTATCAAATCCATCTCACCCGTTGTTTGGGAAACTACCACTCCCAATAGGCTCTTATGATTCAAATTATCCTCAATATGTGCCAAAAGAAGAGCCTCAAGCCTATCCTTTTGATCCAACAGACCCAAACATACCATCCTCCACCCAAGTTGAAATCTCCATTCCAAAAGCCAATCCAGCCACCACCACTCCATCCTTGGTTCATACCTCGCCACTCCAAACTATCTTTGCCCAAAACACCTAAACATTAACTCCCATCACTATTGTTGTTGTTGCTCTCCAACCCAACCTTCCAAATCCACCCATCTCCCAAATTAGTGCTAGCATCTTTGGCCAACCTCCGTAATATACAACATGGATGCCACCCATGGGGCCAAGTAAACAACATTTCATCTCCCCTAGCTTATTCACCACAACCCAAAGCACAATTCCATCATTTCCATAAGGTCCTTGGAGCTCAGTGCCATCCGCCACAAATCCACAAGCTACTACCCTCACCCCATCAAGCTATCAAACCACATCAGTTCCATTTCCAAACTTTCAAATCCCACCACCTCCACCACCAACTAATTCATTACCTCCTATTACCAATTACTTTTCAATGCCACTTTTAGGAGGTAATCCACCACCCCCACCAACCACCAATTATTTGTAGATACCATCCCAAATGGGGGCGCAACCCACCTACATTGGTCAAACTCCTAAAATCCAAAGTCAAGTTCCATAAGCTCCCCAATCCTTCCACCAAGCTTCACAGCCATCTTACACTTCACCTCCACAAAGCAATCCATTTATCCAACAGCCAGCCTACATCCCTCAATCCCAATCCCAAATCCCATACCAACAGCAAACCTCGTAGCACATGCAGCAAGATATGCCATCTCAACCTTAGCAAACTATCATCCATCATACAGCTATCCATCATACAGCTACCTAAGCAATGTACAATCCCTATCAGTAAATCCCTCACAACCATCCATATTCAGTAGCCCCATCTAGCACATACGTACCTCAGGGTGCTCCTACATTCGGGGCACCCCAGCCATCACCCATCAATTCAGAATGGGAAGAAATGAAGACAGCTCTGAAAGCCATCCAATAAGGGAATGATCCAAAGATATTCAAGTTTTAGACTGTGTGTCCTTATCCATTTGATAGAGCCATTACTATGACTCCATTCCCCAAGCATTTTGAGATACCCAAGTTTGACAAATTTAGAGGAAAAGGAGATCCAGTCACCCACATCAAAGAATTCTATATGCACTGCCAAGAAGTGGCATACAGTGACATCTTCCTCTTACGCCTCTTTCCCAAAAGCTTGGCCAGACCAGCTCTTGAATGGTTTTATAGAATCCCATATGGCACAATTAAAAACTTTGTTGAATTGTCTGAGGCATTTGTAGCCCAATATGCCCATCTTGTTGAAACAGAGCTATCAGTAGTTGATCTTGTCCACACTAAGCAAAAAAGTGGAGAAAGCCTTGCCGAATACCTGCAAAGGTGGAAAACCCTTGCTAGTGCCATTTAATGAAAATGTTTATTGATAATGCCCATCCCAGCTTGGCTCACCACATGACCATGAACTATTTGTAGACCTATAAGGATATCAAAGAGAAAGGAATGATCCTTGAGCAAGGACTCATTAAAGATGGTGTGGTCAAGATTTACAAGGAGGCCAACCAAAATCAATCACATTCCAATGACAAGTCTAGGTATTGGAACAAAAATAAGCACGTTGCAACAGATGGGGTTACCAATACAAGATATGTGAATATTGTTGGTCCTTCCCAAAATCAATCCAACTCACTGTATCAACCAAACAATCAACAAGCTATCAACTACCAACAGTAGAATCACCAAAGCTATCAAAGCCACAATCCAGGACCCAACTTTCAAGGGTTTAGGAATCAAGCTAATGCCATCAATGTAGCTATAGGACCAAATCCCAAGTTCCAACCTACACCTAGAAACTATACACCCCTTGGTGAGCCATTGGATGTCATTTTTGAGAAATTGACTAAGGAAAACCTTATCAAATTTCCTCCTACCCAGCAAATTGACCTAGGCCAATCCAAAGTTGCATGGTACAAAGATAATGAGTACTACAAATTTCATAGGGTAAAAGGTCACACCACCCTCAGATGCATGAAACTAAAAGATTATGTGCAGGACCTCATTGATCGGAAAGAAATCACTGTTGGTGCCCAAACCTCTCCCAATGCAGGCTTACAGATCTATCAAAATGCTTTTCCTCCTCACATCAATCAAAATCTTGGAATTGCACCTATCCAAACCAACAACAACAACACCAACAACTGCCAGCCAAACCAATAGCATGAGAAGAACAATGATCACACTTCATCCTATATAGACTATGGTAGCCTCATCGGTTGTATATCTGAAAAAGAGCCTTCTGTCAATGTTATCAATATCCAAGGCCCAAACAATGAGTGTGCAGTCACCACTAGAAGAGTGTGATTGAAGATCGCAGCCCCATCAATCCCATCAACACTATCAACCCCAACAGTATCATCAACTCCGTCCAAAAGCCAATACAATATCTTGGAACACCTTGGGAACATGCCAGCCCAAATCTCCATTTTAGACCTTCTCCGCACTAGTCCTCTGTATAAAGACATCCTTGACAGTGCTCTCATAGAATCCCATGTCCCTTTGGATATTAATGCGACTAATTTTCGTAATCTTGTTGGACATCTTTCATCCTCATGTGCCCTATCATTCAAATCCATCGACATACCCATGGTCAAACCAGATCACACCCTTCCGCTTCGCATAGCCATCATGGTATCCAACTTTGCCATAAAAAGAGTAATGATAGATAATGGATCAGCCTTGAATATTTGCAACCTAAAATTCATAAAACAAGCTAGGTATACTGAGGCAGATATCATTAGTGAGGTTATCACCATCAAAGCTTATGACAACTTGGAGCAAACCATAGAGGGGACAGTTTTGCTACCCATCAAGGTTGGGCTGGTCATCCAAGAGATAGTTTTCCATGTTGTTGATCTAAACCTACCATTTAACCTCCTCCTTGGATGCCCATGGATCCATGCCATGAAGGTCGTTCCATCCACATATCATCAGTGCTTGAAATTTTTGCATCAGGGCACTGAAGTGACCATCCATGCCGATCCAAAACCCTTTGCTTATTGTAATACAGTTGAAGCCTCATATACAGACCATTGCCCTGGCATTGAAATTGGCCAATCCATTGCCAGTTCATCCAACACCTGTAATGACCCAGAAACCATCCTCGCCTCCACCCTATGTACCGTGAAGATCAACAACAAAGGCTATGGAGAATATAGCCTGTCTAATGCATTTGTAGTTGGTGCATTGCCACTTGATCCACAAACCCATGGACAACCCACATATCATAAAGCCAAGGAGATTCCACCTCCTCGATACACACAGCTTGGCCCAACAACCTTTGTATCTCCGAGAATCCTTCTTCATGAGGAGCTCACTCCAGATATCAACAATTGGTTACATAAGGATGCACCTCCAAGAGATCAAGCATGCCTTGATCACTTCAGTCAGAAGTATCCCCAAGCACATAAGCTCATCACTGAAAAATGGAACTATCAAGGTGGTGGTCTAGGGCCAAAGGAAAGAGGCATGCAATGCCCCATCGAAGCACACAAATGAGAAAAGAAGTTAGGTCTGGGCTTTGGCATACCCACAACTGGGGGCACCAAAACGGACGGTCATGCTTTTTTGAACATCCACTGTGACCTTGTAGAAATCGAAGACATTCCGGAGAAAGTTGAAAAAAGAGCCTACGATGATATCCCAAACCAAATCTTCTTGGGAGACTTTGTTCTCCAAGAACTATCCATCCATTTCATTGATCTACCACTCGCTCACCCTGAACTCATAGATTGGGACCAACCAAGCGTCATACACATTGATAAGTTCAGATCAGAGGAAGCGCTACTAAGATTCATGGGAGCCGAAGCTCCTCACAAGCAAACAAAGCCAGATTTTGCCTATATCTATAAGCTAGATCCCAAGGGGTATTTTGGAGAAAATCCCCAACCTAGTTCCGATACACCCAAAACTGGAACTAAGGTGAATCTAAGACTAGCTAAGGTAGCAAAGAGAGCCCCTTAGCAAGAAAATCTAGAGTCACAAGCAGAACATGAGGATTTAGCATTGCCTCCTCAAGATAATCGACCAGAGGTGTCTTCTATTCTAATTGAGCATACTAGAGAAGTCAACATCGGTTCTTCAGAGATCCCCAAACTTGTTCACATTGCTGCATCCCTATTGCAAGACCAAGCTGACCTCCTCTTTGAGGTCTTAAGAGAGAACATTGGCCGATTTGCATGGTCATATCAGGACATGCCATGACTTGATCCAAAGCTTGTGGTTCATCATGTTGCAATCGATCCAAAGATCAAGCCCGTTAGACAAAATCTTAGAAAAATGCACCCGAAGGTGGCATTACTAGTCAAAGATGAGTTAGAAAGAATGTTAGTTGCTAAGGTTATCCGACCTATCGACTACTCAGAGTGGATCTTAAACATGGTCCCCGTCACTAAGGCTTTCGGTGACATCAAAATCTGCATTGATTTTAGAGATCTTAACAAAGCTTGTCCAAAAGATGATTTTCCCTTGCCCAACATAGATATGATTGTAGATCTTAAAGTTGGACATGAAATTTTGTCCCTCATGGATGGATTTTTCGGGTATAATCAAATCAAGATTGCAGAAGAAGATAAGCATAAGACCGCATTCACTACCCCTTGGGGAACCTTTTGCTACAACATGATGCCTTTTGGCATAAAGAATGCTGGGGCTACCTATCAAAGAGCCATGACAACCATTTTCCATGATTTTATCCATAGCATTTTGGAGGATTATGTGGATGATATCTTGGTCAAATCTCATACCTTCATGGATCATCTTGCTGACCTAGAGAAAGTCTTTGATAGGTTAGCCAAATATCATCTCATGCTGAATCCCAAGAAGTGTGTCACATCTGGCAAGCTTCTAGGCTTTATAGTTTCTAAACAAGGTATAGAGATCGACCCCAAGAAGGTCAAGGCTATCTTAGACATGCCTCCTCCCTAGACACTGTGACAACTTCACACTCTTCAGGGAAAGCTTCAATCTATCCAGTGATTCATCTCCCAGCTTGCAGATAAGTGTATGCCATTTGCACATTTACTAAAGAAGGATGAAAACTTCAAGTGGGATCCTTTATGTCAATGCAGCTTCGATCATCTCAAGTAGTATCTCGCCAATCCCCCTATCTTGGTTCCACCAATTCCTGATGATCCCTTGATCTTGTACATATCAGCAACGCCTACTACTCTAGGGGCACTTCTAGCACAGCACAATGACTACGACAGAGAAAAAGCCATCTACTATATTAATAGAACTCTAGTTGGTTATGAACTCAATTACACTCCTATGGAAAAAGCTTGTTTGGCAATTGTTTTCTCAACTCAAAAGCTTCGCCACTACATGCTAAGTCATACCGTCCAATTAGTATCCAAAATTGATCCTCTCAAGTATATGCTCTCTAGAACAACACTTACAGGCCATTTGGCCAAATGGGTTATGCTCCTTAGCGAATTTGACATCCAATATGTGGACAGAAAGGCAATAAAAGGCCAAGCCATATCAAATCATTTAGCTAATGCACCTTTAGTAGATACATATCTTTTAATCATAGAATTTCAAGATGAGCATATCTATCTAATTGAAGAATAGCCCCCATGGAAACTTTATTTTGATGGCTCTGGAATATTGTTGGTCACACGTCAGGGAGATTACATTCCAAAAGCCTTCAAGCTACAATTCCCTAGCACCAACAATATAGCTGAATATGAGGCTCTCATAGCAGGATTAAAGATAGCCGCAGAATGGAACATCACTGAGTTACAAATCTTTGGTGATTCTTAGCTCATCATCAAGCAAGTCCTAAATGAATATCAAACCAAAGATGAAAATTTATTACCCTACAAAGAGCTAGTTGATCAGCTAACCCAGCATTTTACAAAGCTTTAGTTTACACAAGTGTCTCAAATGCAGAACAAAGCAGCGGATGCTATGGCTACTATCAGCTCACTCTTGGAAATTCCCCAAGCGGCTACGCAGTATGAGTTTTTAGTCGAGTAGCTCCTCACACCCATCTATGTGAATGATGACTCAAACCGTGTTTGCATCTTGGTTGGTCCCCAATCCCCTTGGTATCATGAGATTCACGCTTACCTTAAAGATGGTATCATCTCCCCTCACCTCACATGTACCCAATGCCAAAACGTTATCCGAAAGTCATCCCGCTATGTTATCATAGCCAATACCCTATATCGTCGAGGTTATCACGATACTCTCTCTCGATGTTTAGATGAAAATGAGGTCACAATGGTACACTCCGAACTTTGCAATGCCCACATGAGTGGTATTTTCCTCGCATGAGAAATCCTTAGAGCAAGCTACTATTGGCCTACCATTGAAGAAGACTCCTATGAGTTTGTCAGAAAATGTATCCCATACCAGCAGCACGCCAATCTTGTGTACGCTCCAACACAAGATCTATAGCCTATTGCACGACCTTGGCCTTTCGCTTGTTGAGGCCTTGATCTAGTTGGAACTATCACACCTCTCTCATCTGATGGACATAAATGGATAATAATAGCTACAGAATATTTCATTAAGTGGGTGGAAGCAGTCCCCCTAGTCTCAGCTATAGGAGTTCAAGTCTCCAAGTTTATCTTGTACCACATTGTTTGTCACTTCGGCATCCCATCCACCATCTTCACCAACCATGGCGATAATTTTGAAAATCTCAACATGGAAGAATTATGCACTACCCTCTGCATCCATCATTGCTTTTCTAGCCCATATTTTCCACAAGGTAACGGCTAGGTAGAGGCAACTAACAAAACCCTCCTCAAAATCCTAAAGAAAGTTGTCAATGATTTTGGCCACGATTGGCACCTACAAATAAATCCAGCCCTATGGGCCTATCGAACCTCCTTCCATACATCCACAGGCACAACTCCATACTCCCTAGTCTATGGTGTCAAAGTGGTACTACCCATAGAGGTTGAACTTCCCTCCTCTCGCATATCTTTGCGAGGGCAAATATCAAATGAAGAATATAGAGTAGCTCAGTTCACCCAACTAGATCTCCTAGATGAGAAGTGACAACATGCCTATGATCATCTCACAATCTATCAATCTCATCTCAAAAGGAACTTCAATAAGAAGTTGCTTCCCTGACACTTTCAGTCGGGCGACATGGACCTCAAAGAAAATATGAAAGTCCAAACCGATCGAGAAAATAAAGGAAAGTTTGAACCTACATGGCTTGGTCCTTATGTTGTCACTGCCTCCTTTGGCTCTGGAGCCTATCAGCTATCTACACCAGAAGGAGAACTCTTGAATGATCCTACTATTCTCAAGAAGTTCTATGCTTGAAGATCCTTAGTATACCCAACTTTTGAAAAATACAAAAAAAAAATAGTAAAGAGAAATAAGCGTCCAATGGTGAAAACTTGGCAATTCAAGCACCTTGGATAGGTACCTTGGTGAAAACTTGGTAATTCAGGCGCCTTGTGTACTAAGACTAATTCATTATCTATCACTATCCTATCCCTCATCCATCCACTCACCATCCCATAAAACACCTACTTGTTCCCTTGGTGTTCCAACCAAATATCCAACATCTAATGAAGCTTGTAAATACCTCCTGTATAGCTTGTCAATCTTGTACCATACCTTGTACATCCAAATCTTGTCCAAAACTTGTAACATACTCCAGCTTGTATTATATGCCAAAGCTTGTATCCTAGTTTGTATCCTATCACATTCAAACAAAGAATCCCATTTTCCTTAAAGCTTTTCACAAAACCATCAAATTATCCAACTATCCATCTAACACACTCTAAAACATTTCCATCTCACAAAATCAAAACATGAACAACCTTGTACATTTGTAACATATCTTGGTCTGTCAGCTTGTACATCCTCTTTAGCTTAGTACCATTGTATCTATCCAACTTTCATGTCAGTTCATCCTTGATCAACATCTTGCACACATCGCACAACCCTTGGTTAGCCATTCCAATTCATCCTTTAGCTAGATCTCCTGTCACCAAAGTGTTATCCTTCTTAGTTCAACTTGCCAAGTGCATCACTAATCCAAATCCGCCAGCTTAGGTGCTCTCCGATAGATCCTTGTAGGATATATCTTTCCTTGTGTCTGATCTTGGTCTGTTAGTACCTCGTCCTACCCATCTCATTGGCAAATGGTTCTCTTTTGGATTTTTGCTTTCTTTTAATTTGGAATCTTCCCTTTTGGGTCTTGAAGTATCTTTTCCAAGCAATCTCCTTGTTCCCTCCTCACGGTTGCCACGATCTTCCATATCATGGTATGCTGCGAATGGGGCAATCTAAGCGTAAGGTATTGATCAGGTCTTTTGTTTGTTTTTCTTTTCTTCTTGTGGGTTACCCAGTGTCAGTTCCACACTGTTTCCTTGGGGTTTCATGTGTGCTACTAGGGCAATCCTTGCATGTTTGTTTTGAGTCAGTCCATCAGTCCTCTGGACAGTTGGTGAAAAGGCCTTGATGTTCTTGGTACCCTTGGCAATTAACCAACAGTCCTATAGCAAATCTAGTGCTCAACTACATGGTGGTACTTCTCTTTGAAGTATCCCCCTGCTCAAAAAGCTTCAATGGATTCCCTTCATCTCCATTATCCCCCATCCATATCTAGCATCCGTCTCTACTAACCCAACTTGTGCAATCATATCTCTCAGAATCAATCATCACTCTTAGCTTTAGGCATCCACAATCCTAGTCTTAGGGATCCACCCATCAAATCAATCCACCAAGCCTCATCTTTCAAGATCCACAATCCTAGTCCTAGGGATCTCCGACACCCATCTTCCATCAATTCGACTCTTTGAAATCCTGTTGCATCAGCTTTCTCATCCCATCATCCCTTCCCTTATCTTGGATTCCTTTTTATGGCGCTCTGCTCCTTCATCCTCCATCTCCCCTGACGTCTTAAGCTTATTTACTCTTGTGCCTCTGATTGTCCCTTTACCATTCTCCCGTAGTGAGAGTTTGAGCTAATTCAGCCCCTTCTCTTTGCCAATCTGAGTCTCCTTGCTCATCTTGAATTCTTGTGCTTTTCAAGAAGCCGTCGAGCCTTGTTTTCTCTCTCCACCGCCTTCTTGAGGGGGCATCTCATAGTCTAGTCTCTCCTCTTGTTATCTGAGACTAGGGCAACTTTGTTGCTAAAACATCTTCCTCATGTCGTTTATATTCAAACTTCTTTGAAATAGTGTTGTCTCAACACTATGTCAAAGAGGGGCAAAATGTAGACACCTAAATCGGATTACACTGCTTTGGTAATCCTATTTAGCTATCTCTAAAGGCCTCATTAATTAAATTCTTATTTAATTAATCATTTTCCATCCCTTAGCTGATTAATTTAATTAATCATCTATAGTACTAATTGATAAATCAAATAACCCATTATTTATCAATTAATCCTATTCTCCTATCTAATTCCAAAAAGCTCAAATTTATTAAAATCACTTTAATAAATAAAGCCCTCAAAACCTAATAATCCCAAAACTATCTTAAATCCCCCATTTAGCTTAATCCACCCCATCCACCCATACTAACCAAGCTTAGCTACTAACTCACCCACCCTCATAAATGCCATCCACTTGCCCATCTCTAACATCCCTAATCTAATCCTAAACCATCTCTAATCCTACCCTTAATCATTTGCACACTCCTAAACAAGCTTAAGACTTTCCTAAGCCAAGCCAAAGTCTTCCCTCAAAATATCCCAACCACCAAGCCATAAATGCTCCCACAAAGCCATAAATGACTCTTACAAGCCCATTTATTGCTCTTACAAGCCATTATGAGGGTCTTTATGAGCTTTGAGCCTCCTTTGTTGACCCCTCAACCCCTCTTGCTCTAACCAATGGCCCTGTGACATGTGTCACTCCCTGATTGGCTATAAAGAAGCATAATCCATGTGCTCTCCTCTCATGCAATCTGAGCCCTCCATGAGCTTTTCCCCATCCTTGCATCTTAGCCCTCAATCCCTCAAACCTCTTGCCTATAAATTGGATCCATCCCCTTTGCAAAATAATCACAATCCATCAAGTAAAGTCATAATGCCATTTTGAGAACAAACTCCATAGCTTTTTACATACATCCACATCCAAATCCCAACATCCATTGAAGCAAATTTGAGCATCCATCTTGAGCATACATACCAAACCCAATCAATTAGACAAATCCACCAACAAGGGAGCAAATTTCATTGGGAGAGTCCATTAATGGCTCACATTCTCATTTGAAAAGCTCACCTTTGTCTATCTTGAAGTTTATGAATTTTGTTTAGTTTGTAGAAGCTTTATTTAAATTTGGTTTCTATTAACATACTAACATTGCTCATATACACCCCTTAGCCCATGGGTTGGCATATTCTTCAAAATTTATTTTAATTAAACTAGGAAGTGGTCATTTATGGAAATAGCTAACTCAATCATGAGATGCGATTGTCTTTCTTTTCAGTATCAATACCTAGAAATCTTACACATGAATGTTATTCATTACTAGGTAAGCATTTTGATCTCCATCAGAAAGTATTCTCAACAACTTCTAGATCTTTTCAATGGTTTTGCATAGGTGAAAGAAATTAAAGGATAGAGAGAGGCTTATATATGACATCATTTTAATCACATTTGTCACCCTTGTCCTGCATATCCACCAAGTGTTTTCTGCTAATTGTGCTTTGTGGCCCTAGCACAAAATCTGCCATTAATTTATTTCATGCATTTGAAGTAAGGACCATGACCTTTAGGGGTTTTATAAACCTGAGCACAGGAATAGGATCCTCAATCCTGTAGATGATATGTCTAGGGTGGCAATTAGTAGGGCCTTAGGGGAAAGGGTTTTTAACTATGACCATACCTGGAGTACTAATAGTTTGGTTATAAGTTCTTTCATAGCTTTCATGGCTAGGGTTCAAATTGGTCATTGGGATATCATTCAGTTATTTTATAATATATTTGACCCAACTTGGTTGGATGGGTTGGAGCATGCAGTCCTTAGCATCAACCAAAATCTGGAAATTCCTTATGTAGAAGCTTATATGTCTAATCCTTCGACGAGTTTGCTCCAAGAAAATGTCCCTAGACATCATTCTTTATAAATTTAAGATAATAATTTTTTCAACAAGGAGTGTCTGAAGATGAAAATATGTCTTTATTTCCTGCTTAGATGGAGAGGCATTGTCGAAGACCAAAATCAGGAATGGCTCCTCAACTATCTCAAAGGCTTTGATTCATACAACAAGCTAGGGTGGACTTTTTTGATGTAAGCACATTGGATTTTTCCCTACCCAATTTCAACAAATCAAGCAAGGAGAAAATGACCTTTTTTTATGTTACCAGGCTCGAGGGAATGCGATCTAGAGGGAGTGAAATATCTTTTAATGGTATTCTGGAAAGTAGATATTTTTTCTTGAACTTGTTGACTCCATATCTCTTTTAAATTGTATATTTTGTAGTTTGGGTCAAGGCCATAATGGATTGTATATGTTGGTTAGGTTCTTTTGGGGTTGTGGTTTTTTAAGGTCTGGGCTTTTTGTATTTTTCTATCTTGCTCTCTTTTTGTTCTAGTCTTCCTTATCAATATGCTTATGGTAGTTCTTTGGCTATGCCAATTTTGTCTTGCATGGTACTAGCCTTCGTTTAATCTCCTTGTTGATGTCCCTATTGGTTTTTGGCTAGGCTTGCCCTTTTGTCTAATTTTTTGTATGTTCTTCCCTTCTATTATGTTTTTTTTTGTCCGATTAATAGTTTTTGTACAATGATGTTATTAAAATATCAATGAAATTGAATTTCAAGTTGAAGCAATTCTTTATTATAGTAATATTCATACGTTGCAATGGTAATTTTAGATTTTCTAAAGTGGTAATAGACTAAGATTATTCTGAATTTAGAAATTTAGAATAGAAATATGAGATGTTACTGATACCTAAATTTATTTTATAAACCTTTCTTCCAAATTAAACATAGATGGCAAGCACAAAAGATATAATATAAGGGAGTAAATGGCAAATTATGAAGGGAAGGATTTGAATTTGAGTTTTAAATTATTTTCTATTAAACTTCCTATTTGAATTGATCCCCCTCTTATCAGGCAAATCAACATTCAAATGGAAAATATTAATAACATTAGTATCTATAGTTTTAGTTGTTGGATGGATCTTGGAAATACTTAATAATATAACTTAAACTTGTTCTGGTGTGGAAACTTTGATGCTCTTCCACTCTTCTAAATTTTATGATATAATTTGAAACAAAGTTCAAAAGACTTGTAAAATGTAAGGACTAAACCCTCCCCTAGTTCTGTCAGTTCTTATTCATAATTAGAAAGACTAAAGATGAAGATGTGTAAATTATCTTTTAAAAAATCTTTGTAAAATTGAAGAATATATTTGTAGGCTAATTATCTATTAGATGAGTAATAGTATTAACAACTAATGTTGATAATTATCAAATAGTATTTGCAAGTTTGATCTTATTTAAATCAAACATTTAAACTCCTCACAAAACTTTGTTATTGTGTAAGTTCAATGTCTCAAGAAATTGTTGTATCCATTAGAACTTAACTTTTCCCTCTCCTCACTAATTTTGCCTTTACCATTGAAATAATAATATACTCATGTCATTATTGATGTTGATCTTTATCTTGGCTCCACTAAAGATTCAAAATGATTTTCTCTTTCATAAATGAAAATTCACAATAACATATTTTATATAAATAAAAGGCCTAAAGTCAAAGTTGCAATCAAAGGATTATCGAAACTAGCAACTATTAACAAACCCTCATCAATTGTATCTAACCCACAATGCAACTATTATCCTTAGAATTTAGCAGGGATAATAATAATTGGCTACTCATATTACAGGAAATATCATAGAGACATGCAAATTTCAGACACTTCAAGGATCTAACTATATCCTAAGAACTTCATGATATTTCACTGATAGTCACAATCACTAGCTATGGATATTTATAGTAGGCTTGCATTGAAATTCCTTGAACATTGGGAAGTTACAGAGCCCCTTCATCTTCAGGCATCAAGAGAGGAGATCAGGGCTCTCCATCTTCTATAGACTCTTCAAATTCCAAATTAGGAAGCTCTAGTAAATCAGGGGTCAAGATTTGATTAGTCTCCCAAGCATTCAAATGGTCTTCCTTTATGTATTCTTCCATCCAATTTAGTCTCACCACAGGTTGTACATGGAAGAAGACCAACAGGAAAGCAACATTTCTCCTTACTATTGGGAGCAACCTTAATAGACGAGTAGTGTCAAATGTAGATACCAGAGGATAGAGTGGAACAAGATTTCTAATATCTAAGGGTAAGTCATAATGACAAGATCGACATTTATATATATATATATATATATATATATATATATATATATATATATATATATATATATATATATATATATATATATATATATATATATATATATATATATATATATATATATATATATATATCATTCCAAATATTGGCAAAAACTTTATCCATATTTCCCAAAAGCTCTGCCTTCAACATTTGTTTATAGAGAGTGTAGAGGTTGGTTTTATTGGGCTTGGCTAGGCAACTCATGGCTATGAACATCAAAGGAATATCACAAGGAACTTTATACCATTCAAAATTTTTAATGAATTCCTTGCCCAAAATATGGTACACAACTCTTGGATTAGGAAGCAGGTATTCATGAGAACAACAAAGAGGTGCTGGCCAGAAATGGAATCATCAAAAGCCATATGGGGAATTAATCCCTTCAGTTTTATCACAATATTCATTTTAGTAGTCCTACAGTAAGTAGGGATAAATTCTTGATAATAGCTAACAAACTAGTTTTAACAAGTCGCCTTCATGAATATTGTTTTCCCTGAACATAAGCTAGTTTATGACTACTTTAAATATTCTTCATTCAAAACTAGGATCATCTTCCTATGAGGAGGTAAGGTTCCATGAGTTCCTAGACCATTGATCTTCTATAGCTCGATTTGATTTCCTTAGAACCTTATATCTCTTCCTTTGCCCCTCTTTAAATATTCCCTTCTAGACTATAGTTCATTTAATGATATATGGGGAAGCTTTATTCAAACGTATTCAGTTTTGCTTATGTAAGATAAAGATAACAACATTTTAAAAAATATATCTTCAATTACTGTATTGATATAATTAACATCTATTTATGCCATGGGGTTCTCTTATTATTCTATCTCTAAGCTCTAATTGACATATCTCAAATTTCCATACAGATATACACTGGAAATGTTTATTAGCTATCATCACACTAATCTTTTCTTAATTTTTTCCTTTTGAGTTTTGAATGATTGATAGCATGGATAACATAAAGGGGAGGAGGAAATTAAAAGGAAATATCTCATAAACATCATAAAAAATAGATACATGCAAGACTAACTCTTGCATGAGTAAGCTATAAGCAAGTAAAGGATAAGGAAGGAAAAATCATATAGCCTCAATCAGAGATAGAGACAACTACTTAGAGCTAACTGAAAAAGCTATGTAGATATTAATAAGAATAAAACTGAACCTGAATATCTAGGGTATGCCCCTTGTAATTATGTAATATCTGTATATGACAAAGTGTCTTAGGCTAGACTAGAGGTTTTCTTCTTCGTTCTTTCCTACCAGTGCTCATTTGAATGGAGACATTACTTTTTAAATTAATATAATATATATGGCTTAGGCCTTTTACTGATTAAAAAATAAAAATAAAAATTGTCAAGTTAAATAATATGTTAATAAATGATCTTTATTAGCTTAATTATATTTAATTCTAATATTATATAAATGCATAAGTCAAAAACAATATTTAAAAAATCTAACTAACCCAACTTTAAAAAGATAAAATTGTAATTAATGCATGACATAAAGTTGTCATTAATGAAATGACATCTTTTCATATGATGTTAAAAAAATCTAATTAACATGTGACAATTGTAAAAAGATAAAATTGTTATTATTTTATGACATAAGGTTGTCATTAATGATGTGACATATATCTTTTTTTTGATGGAGGTCATCCACAAACAAGTTTTAGGTACCTGATACTGGCCCACGCATGCCTGAAACCTCTTTGGCTAAGAGCCAAGGACTAAGGAGCATCCACGCTGCCAAATTTGCCTGGGGCACAATCCTAGCCTCATCCCTTATGATGTCTTCGGACCTTGCACTCAATAAGACTTGATCACTGGTGGGCTCTTTGTGAGCCATTCAACTTCACCAGTAGACCAAGGGCCCATTGATGACATATATCTTTTCATATATTGTAAACTGCCAATTGCACCTTAGTGTGCAATGGGTACGCCGAAGATATGTGGCAGGGGAACATATAATGTGAAATTTAAATTGGAGAAAGGTGTTATCCTAATAATGTTAGAGAGAAGCATTTTTTATATAAGAAGTAACAATTATAACTTCGAATCAAGTTATGGGTCCATTTATAAGAAGCAAAACATGACTAAAACCCAAACTTGGTCAATGTGGATGGTAGATTCAATTGATTGTACATCTTCATATATAATTAGGTATTATTCTTTTAATCTACATCCTCATTAAACTTTTCACTATATTAATAAAAAATAAATCATAAATCAAATGAAACATTAAATTATACTACTTACCAATGTATTATTAAATTTAATTCATTTAATAAGATAAAATTTTAAATTTTAAAAATTCAAGTAGATATAAAGCCATTATAATTACATTTAAATAAGAAAAACATTATGATAACAAGCAAGTGCAATAATAATACAATTACAAGTGTTGAAATCAGCAATCTATCTAGATATAAATGTGATTATAACTATATTATTCATATTGTTGATAAATTAAATTTTCTATTAACATACACTCACGAAGTTCGTGATGCTACAATCACCTATCAATTCATATGCATGTATCTTCTAGTTATATATTCCATCTTGTTAATGAGATTTGAGATCAAGAGTACATGGAGATTGTTGAGGAATAGATTGTTAAATTATGTAGCTAAAGCCTAAATCATTGGAATTCTATCACAATACTTGTCACAAATCAAGTTAATACAGTGGTGATCCTCATGCATAGATGATTAATACTATCATAGGATTTATCATTAGTTCTCACTTAAGACAAAGCTTAAATGACACTAAAAATAATTAGGATTCCAAACCATTCTAGGCACTTTTTCTTAAGATAGATTTGATACAAATGTGTGTCATCTCTTCATTGTCGATGTTGTTCTTCACATTGCATGTATCTCCTCCTATATTTAGGATTATGTATGGGCCCCATTCAAATTTGTTTTCTAATCATTTACACAGGTAAGTGGTTCTAATAGGTGGTTCATCTTATGGAGTTGGAGAAGTAGGTATTTTGAAGAAGCATGACTAAGATATGTGCAATTATTTTATAAAATATGAGATGCATTGAGTTTATGCTTTGTTTTATAGCTGAAAATGGTTAACCAAAATGCTAAGAAAGATGAAAATTGGTACTCGTTGCCATTAAGGGAAGACCATTTTTTTTTTTTTTTTGAGATAAGTTCGTCTCTAACTCTCTTTGTTTATGTAATTTATGCCTAATGTGTACTAAGAGGAGGGTTGCAAAAATAGATCATAGAGGAAACTACGAGGATCTAAGTTCACTATAAGACCCACATTTATTTTTTCTCATTTTCCTCAAAATTATGAAATATGGTAAAAATAGTTTTGCAAGTATTTTTTATTGTGTAAATTTATTATCGAAATTGTAAAATTACCTTGCTCACTTGTATGAATTAAGCAACTGAGATAGAGATGACAATTATTAAGGTAATAATAAAGATTTATTATCTCTAGTAACTATTTAACATTTTTGAACTCTAAAAATGTATCAAGCCCATCTTCACTATTTAATCTCCACTGTTCAAAGAGTGAGGTTGGTGTTAGTGTGTTTGTGATGGGTTGCAAGGGGGAGGGGGAGGGGGTCAAGTAGAAGAGCCTTGACATGAAGCCCAAATTGGGAGGGGGAGGCGGTCAAGTAGAAGAGCCTTGACATGAAGCCCAAATTAAGGCATTTGAAACCAAATATACATTAATACAAGTAGTTATTTTTCATAATTTATTCTTATGTTTTTTCTAAAGGATGATCTTCCAATCACTGGCTCACAATTAACCACGGGAGGAATGCAAAATGATTGGGTCATTTTTTACTGTTAGATGGTCCATTAAAGTAAACTTTCTGTGGAATAATTTTACTCTCAATCTGTAATGTTGCCAAAAACAATAAAAAGTGAAAATATTTCACTCCCCAGACCGATTCACAAATAAGTAATCGATTGTTAAATATAGTTCTTGTTGGCTAAGATTGTAGTTGACAAAAAAAAAATGAAGAGGAGAAATCTCGGAGCATTTTTGTTACTCTGCTTGGTTAGAAAGTTTAATGTAAAGTACCCTATCTATTTGGATTATGTTACTCAAATTTCATGGATAGGAGATTATCGATCAATTGAAACAAGCAAGAATTTATCAAACGAGATTAACGAATCTTTTTGGAGTTGGGATTACTTAATACCTTCGAAAAAAATCCATTTTCAAACTCACTGACTCTGCATCTGCCATAGCCTGTCTCACCATATTTCTCAACAAAAATTAACTTCCCGTGGTCTTTCATATCCAACTTGGTCGGCACTCTGAATAATGCATCTCAATTTCACTTTGAATAATGCATCTCAATTTGTGTTGAATCCCAATATGTGCATTGTGATACAGATCAAGCAAGATTGGATTGACAAAATGGATGGGATTTCCATAGAGACAGTCTATAGAGAGGATCTTTCTCAGAACAATGCTTGCAATACATGTCATTCGAATGGAGATGAAGTCGCGGTGAAGTTAACAGCTGTAATCAAAACCAAATAAAAAATGTTACTATTTCGTATGTCTATATGCCACAAGATTGGTGAATGAATTTGGGCCCAAGAGTTTACAGATCGATTGAATTTCAAAAACCCCATTGGGAATCCTTAGCAATTTGTTCCCCAAACTGATCCCCTACAATGAAAGATAGTAGTAACTTGATTGACCTGTTTGGTTCAGTTCGAATGGAGTCGACCTGAAATATTTGTCTTTCAGTTGGGCCGAATTGCCAAAGAAGATGGTGCTGAATTTTGAAGGGGAGTCGGTGAGACAATAGGAGAATTTGTAATCGAGGGATTTGCCAAGCTGTGTGATCAAAGAAAGTGGCCCTCTTCCCAAACCAACAGTTCTGCTCGCTTGATCAAATCCGCTTCCTTCATTGTCATGGTCGCACCCAAACAAAACTTGCGCTTTTGAAGCCCTAATTTCTGATTTGGGGGAACCAAAAGTGAAAATCTCAGAGGAAAGAATTCCTATGATGATGGAGAAGTCCCCATAAGTGTAAGTGTACTCGTAGGACTTAGATTTGCATGAAAATTCGGGAAGAGCTTGGGTGGAATAGAAGGTATGAGAACATGGGAGCTTTTTGTAAGAGGAGGATAGAGCACGATAAAAAATGGGTGTGGATTGTACAAATCAATCGATGCAAGGTTTGCATTGAGTCCATGTCAAATCACTTCCCGTGTCCACAATTCTTGCAATGGCTATCCTGGAGTACCAATTGCCAATTTCATCACAAATTCCCCATTTCCCCTGTTCACAGCAACTCCCAAATCTGTCACCTCCATTTTTTCAATGCGTCTGCCATTAAAGCTCTCCAGCCTCTGCTTGCTTCTTTTCACTGCTCGTTCCAGCCATTCAGTCCAACTGATGTTATGTGTTGAGAAGAGTGGAGAATCGATATGCATCAGTTCTGCTCTGTATCCATTCATTCCCATACTATTATTCTTCAATTCAGAAGAACTTGTTGCAGCTACAGAATACACAATTCCTATGCAAACATTGCAGAAAAGATTACCCAATTCGACCTGCCATGATCAACACTGGTTTCTTCATTTCAAAGAATTCAGAAGAATATTTGTGCTTGTTATTGTCAGAGACCCAACAGTCGGCGATGATGGTAATGGTTGGCAGACAACCCTTGTCTGCCGTACAATATCCAGTCTCTGAACTCCTGCAGATGTACCGCCGCAGCGGTAAGTGAGTAGTTAAGGATTTTGGGGGTCCCGATTTAATCGATTGTTGACGACAATGGTTTGGACATGTTTAATGGCTGAGATTAATTTGATGGTCGTCCAACCCTCTTTGTATAAATCAGGCCACTCATTTGGGAACACCTTTGGTGTAAATATTTGTATTTTTTGTTAAGGAAAATTTAATTTTATTCCTACAAAAATTATTATAGATCAATAGAATTATTGAAAAATGTGATTTATAAAATCATAAAAAATAAGAAATATAAACATTTGAAATTTCATTTAACTTAAAAATTATATCATATGATTAGTCAATTTAACCGGAAATATGAGTTAATGAATGCAATACTATCTACAGGAACTAATAAAAGAAAATGATCTAATTTGAAAGGTGCGATCAATATTAGTTAACTAGAATGAGATGCAATTATTTATTTTTAAATAGTATGACTATTTACTTTGAAAAGTCACATCCTCAAATAGATGGGATATGAGTATGGACTATTTTATTTGCAAGAAATAAGAGTGGAAGAAAGTAGAGTAAGCATAATAGAGTAGCATGTAAAGAAGGAAGAATACAGAGAGAAGTATGCGAATGAAGAAAAGAGTGGAGATGTACGGTATAAATGAAAATTATTAAAAGTGGATGAAGAGAGAGAAAGCATGTAAAGAAAATTATTGAAGTAGAGATAAAAGTATATATATGAGTAAACAGTATAAAGGCATAAAATTATGTGAAGCATGAGATAAAAGAAGTGTATTGTATAGTTACAAGTAACATCATATAGATTGGGGTGGATATAAAAGATACAAATATGTAGATATAAATGAGATGTATATGCAGATATAAAAGAATGTGTAGATGCAAATCAACGAAGAGAGAATATGCCAACTTCAAGTAGAGATATAAAAGAGGAGTATAAAAAGAGTGATTTAACTATTCATCATTAGTTAAGTAAGAAACATTATCAAGGTAGAAGAACACTTTGTGTGCAATGGGTCTATGCTCGCAAAAACAAGCAGTGGAGTTGGTGCTTCTAGCTAGTCAATGCAAGAGTTGGTGCTTCCAATGAGTCCATGCTCATAAGCATAGAGGTTGGTGCCTCTAGTAGGTTGGTTCCTTTCAATCATTGTAAAAATAACAAGTTTATATAAAGCAATTATTTCTTCACGATTTTCTCTCACATTAGGTTTCCAAGTAAATCATTGTGTTCATGTGCATAATTGTTTATTGCAGTAATTGAGGCTATTGTGTTGATTGAAGTTTAATTGGTAAAATTGTTTATTATACCAATGCACCGCCTTCCCCCCTCTTAGTATAATTGTGTGCTCTTCAAGTATCACATGATCATAGTCAATCTACTTCTTGGTAAATTATTTGGGGGTGTGATAGAGCGCATAATCAATAGTTGAGAAGAAAATCAATAAAAGAGAGGAAAAGGGCAAGCTAGGTTTAGATTGAAACTCTCTATAATTGACCACTGTATCACTCTTAGACTAAGAAATTTTGGGAGCTCAAATGAATAGAGGCCTTTTTTATTTCTTAGATTTCAAAAACAGACTTTAGCACTATTCCTATAAATAAGCTCTTGAAAAGAATAGAGGAACTCAAGATCCCAAATGATCTTATAGTGATGATACATAGATTAAAGGAGTATGCTAGAGCTAGAATTAGAACAAAAGAAGACATATTAGAATGCTTTGGCAACGATGTTGGGGTAAACTAGGGTTTCCCTCTCGTACCCACCTTGTTTGGCTTGTATATTGATAAAATTGAAGAATAGATAAACAAAACAATGGGGGAGGGCATTTAACTTTCTAGGTATGTAGTGAAGCTAAGTTTCCTTTTATAGACGTTCCCATTCTAATTGTACAAATAACCAAGGATATAAAAGAACACTTGATAGCACTAGAGAGCTTTTGTCATGAAATTGAGATGCAAATGAATGCTAGCAAGGCTAAGATCGTGATACTCTCTTTAAAAAAGAAGAAGCAACAAGTTGATTTTCTCTTTGAAAGAAATATGCTTAAGATTATAAAGGAATATAAATACTTGAGAATTGACTCTCACAATTATCTTAGTTGGGAGACTTGTAGAACTAAACAAATGTAAGGGGGACATAATGTTTTTTTTTGCTATAAAATAGGCATAGACAAGTAGAACTATGAGATTGAAAAATCAAGAAGACTCTTTTTTGGCCCACTAGTCACTCCAATTGTGCTATATGACTGTGACATTTGGGGTATAAACTTTCTAACTACAAATGGAAACAAATTAAAAGAATTAAAATATATTTTATCACTGGTAGTCTCAAAGTCAAATCAACAATTCCTTATTAGATTCTCTTGGCCGAAGTAGTTATGTTCTTGATGAAAGCTCAATAGTTATATGTTTGTTAGGCTACGTCATAGTTGATGAGAGATTATATTGTAAGAATAAGACATTAATGAGGTAGAACAAGGAATAGTTGAAATAAGTGAGACATCGACATACAAAAATGTCCCAAAATCAACGAAGAGATAAAAACAAAATTGTGTTGGAAAAAATCAAGAGTGCCATGTGGACAAAGCAAATGAAGAGAAAAAAGCCTAGTATTTGAAAGAGTTCAATCCCACTTGGGGTCATGAGGATAAAAACTTGCAATGTCCCCTTTGTGATTTTGGATGATATTTAAAGTCTCTAATCAAATTTTTAAAATCAAACAACCAATATTTCAAAGATCTGCCAATTTCTCAAATAAACCCAAATCGGGTATACCCGAAATAGTGCCAAAAACTTCACAGCTTCACAAATTATTAATAAATTTGAAAGTGGACATTTTTACAGAAATTTCACCAGTATAATAGCCCACAAAATGACATTTCCAGATCTGTATAGATTTTACCAAACAACTCCCAAATGGAGGACAAAAACAATGCTCATCGGGCTCCCAAAAATAACACCAAATAGCTCGGAAACACCACAAAAACACTAATAATCTATCACAGAAGTTTAGTCATGACCCAATAAATATATTTAGCTCTATTTTAACATCTAAATATCTGAAATACAACAGCAACCCGAACTGATATGAAATACTCAACCAGAAACACCAAACTCTTACAAAAAACACACCCGAAAACTCACAAATCTGCACTGTTCAGTACAAGGGCAAACTCTGCATGAGCTTACACATGGAATGGCTTTAAAATCCTGTCCTTAGCCTTCCTAAAAACCTGCAAACTCCCGTCCTTGGGTCTCCTTCTCCACAGGTTTGGCAGCCTCTGAAGAACAACAAAGCAATGAGCAAAAATCAAGTTCTGGAATCAGCCCAAAATGCCTCCAAATCCTTTAAAAGAGGGCATAACCCTAACTCACGTCCAAGAGGGCTTAATTAAATATATTTTAATAATAACTTTCATTTATTAGTCCATTGGTTTCCAAATATTAGCCCCTTTTGCTGAAACTTCACCCTTTTGGGCCTGCCTGCCTTAGCAAAGATTATTATTTTTAATTATTTGAAAAGGGGACATGACAAGTCCTCCCCTCCCAAATATTGTTTGTCCTCAAGCAATGAAGGTTGGAATGCTCAAGAATATGTGCTCCTTCCCAAGTTGCATCCTCCAGCGGTAATCCTTTCCATTTGACCAAATGCTCTATGATGCTCCTATTTCTCAATCTTTTCTCTCTTGTATCCAAAATCTCTTTTGGTATCAAAACTATTTTCCCTTCATCATCAAGAGGTGGTCATTCTATAGATACTATGGTTTTCTGGCCTATAACCTTCTTCAGGCAAGATACATGGAAAACATTATGTATTTTGCTGTTTGGCGGGAGCTCCAATTCCTAAGCTACCTCTCCTACCTTCTTGGTGATCTTATAAGGCCCATAGAACCTTGGCTTGAGTTTCTCTACCCCACTCCTCTTCAAGGTGCTTTGCTTATATGGCTGCAACCTATACCAAATCTTCCCACCTCAAAAGATCTTTCGGTCCTTTTCCTATCAGCATACAACTTTTGTGGGTTCTATGTATGTTGTAGATTATCCTTGAGGGACCTTATTATGTCTTGGCTTTGCTTGACAAAATCACTCGCTGCAGGTAGTATGCTATCTGAAAGTACTAGATCAACAAAGGAAAGGGCATCATAACCATAAAGAGCATGAAAAGGAGGCATACCAATAGACATGTGATGAGATGTATTGTAACAATACTCCCCTAGGTGCAAACATTTCACCCAATTAGCATGTTGTTGATTTGAAACATAGTTCCTCAAATATCCCTTTATCCATTTATTAACTATCTCTGTTTGTCCATTTGTTTGAGGGTGATAGCTAGTACTGGGAGTGAGTTCAGTTCTTGCCAAATGAAAGAGCTCCTTCCAAAAAGAGCTGAGGAATCTACTGTTCCAGTCATTGAAAATATTTCTAGGTAAGCCATGTAATCTAAAAATTTCCTTGAAGAACAATTCGACCACTTGTGATGCCTTGAAATCAGATGTGATAGGAAAGAAATGTGCATACTCAGTTAGTCTATCTACCACCACATATATGCAATCCTTACCTTGAACCTTGGGCAACCTAGTGATGAAGTCCATGGAAATACTTTCTCATTTTTGTTCAGGAATAGGAAGTGGCTACAACAACCCTGCAGGACAATTTTGCTCACTCTTGCTTTATTAGCATACCATACATTCCTTAATGTGTTTAAGGACATCCTCCTTCATACCCTTCCATGAAAACCGCTCTCAAATTTGCCTATATGTCTTGAAGTATCCCTGATGACCAACCAAAGGTGTGTCATGAAAGGCCCTCAATATCCTCTCCTTAGTTTTTGATCTTGGCACTAAGAAGATCCTGTTCTTTTAATAAATCAATTCATCAATAACCTTGTGCCTATTATCATCCACTAACTTATCCAAAATCTTGGTGGCAAAGGAATCTTTAGCATACTCTAAAATTACGGAGACTTCCAATCAACAGAGATAGATGTTAAGGAACACAGAGTGGGCTTTCTTGAGAGAGCATCAACAACCACATTATTATTTCCTTTCATTTATTCAATATCAAAATCATAAGCTTGCAATTTGCTTACCCATTTTTGTTGACGATCATTCAAATCCCTTTGGTTCAAGAAGAACCTGAGGCTATTATGGTATGTCTTTACAATGAATCTCCCACATAACAAAAGTTGTCTAAACTTATGAACTGCATGCATGATTGCCAACATTTTCTTATCATAGATGGAGTAACCTTTCTTTGATTGATTTAGTTTTCTACTCTCAAATGCTATTGGATGTCCCCTTTGAGTTAGGATAGCCCCTATACCTTCTCCAGTAGCATCACATTCAACAACAAAAGGTAAAGAGAAATCTGGAATTGCAAGCACAGGGCATGAACTCATTACCTCCTTAAGCTTATCAAATGTTTTTTGTGCCTCTTCTGTCCAAACAAAAGCTCCTTTCTTTGTCAAATTAGTCAAGGGGGTAGCACGCTGAGAAAATCCCTTGGCAAATCTCCTATAGTAGCTACACAACCTGAAGAAACCTCTCAACTGTGTAAGATTAGTGGGTGGAGGCCAATCCAAAATTGCCTGGATTTTTTGTTGATCAACCTGTACTCCTTTAGAACTTATAATATGTCCCAAATATAGGATCTCTATTAAACCAAACTCACATTTAGATAGCTTAGCATAGAAGGATTGCTGCTCCAAGATTCCCAAAATAGTGTCTATGTGCTTTAGATGCTCTTCCCATGTTTTACTGTAAATCAAGATATCATCAAAAAATACCAATTTTTTTTTTTGAAGATGCTGGTTGAATACCTTATTCATACAAGATTGGAATGTTGTAGGTGCATTAGTGAGGCCAAATGGCATAACAAGAAATTCAAAGTGCCCATAGTGACATCTGAAAGCGGTCTTTTCCACATCTTCACTCCTCATTCGAATTTGATGGTACCTTGATCTTAAGTCAATTTTTGAGAAGTATACAACACCATGTAACTCATCAATGAGTTCATCTATGCATGGTATGGGATACCTATTTTTTATGGTCTTCTTGTTTAGAGCCCTGTAGTCTATACACATTCTCATTGTACCATCCTTTTTCTTGACAAGTACTACAGATGATGCAAATGGACTAGAGCTAGGCCTTATGAATCCCATGTCCAAGAGTTCCTTAATAGTTTTTTCAATTTCTTCCTTATAACCTCTTGGATGGTGGTATGGGGTTGTTATAACTGGTTTGGCACCTGGTTCTAACTCTATAACATGCTCAAAACCTCTATCTGGTGGTAATCCTGGAGGCAAGTCATTGAAAACTATACTATGCTTATCAAGAATATTTTGAATTTCAAAATGGAAATTACCTTGATTCTTGGGAGAGCTTGTTGGATGGATTATTACTCCTGCTGCCCATGCTACTTGTCCTCTTTGAAAAGTCCTCTCCATCCTCTTTGCAGAGACCGCCTTAGGTACTCCATTCGATAAGCTTCTCAATAAGACTTCTTTCCCATTGGAATGAAATTTAAACTCCATAGTTTGATGGTTCATGTAATAGCCTCCAATAGAGTGCACACCATTGAACACCCAATACAAGATCTGTCTCCCCAATGCCAACAACATAGAAGTCATCACATAACTCATAATCTCCTAAGGTCATCTTGAGTTGTTTCACCACCCGTGTGCAAGGCATAGTAAAACCATCAGCTACAGTAACATTGAATCCCTCAAAATCTTCTGCTTTAAGCCCTCTTTTCATGACAAATCCCTCATCAATAAAATTGTGAGTTGCCCCACTATCAAGAAGAATTGTCAACCTTTGCCCTGCTAGTACCCCTCAAATTCGAAAGGGATGGTATCTTGGGACTCCTGATAATGCTGCTAAAGTGCCATCCTTGATGATTTCTTTTTCTTTGTCTTCTTCTTCCTCCTCCTTAGTGTCATGAAATTCCTCATGCTCATCTGAATCAGATTCTGAAGCAACTTCAATATAGTGCACTTGACCTTTCCCCAAACATTTGTGTCCTGAAATCTATGGTTCTCTACAATTGAAACAAAGCTTTTTCCTTCGTAATTCACTCCTAGTCTCTTCATCTACCTTCTTTTTTGCCACATTTATCACATCTTTTGGTGGTAGTGTTGGAAAAGTCTTTTTCTGAAAATTCCCCTTATGTTGCCAAAGATTTGGGGGTTTTTGATTAGTGACTGGTCTCATAGGCACGCAAGTTTCAAGTTGCAAGCTTCTTTTGATAGCTTCCTGTAAGGTTGAGGGTGAGAAAGCCTTAACCAAACCCTTAACAAAATCTTCCAAACCATCAAGAAAAAGATAAACAATCCTCTTTTCACTCATATCAGGTACCATAACAGCCACTTTTTGAAACTCTTCTATATACTCATTAATTGATTTGGTTTGCTTCAACTTTGACAATTCTTTAAAATACTCTTCATCATCCCTGAGGTCAAATCTATCTATCACTCTTTGACTGAAATCATCAAATGTAGTTACTTGATCATGACCTTGAGTAGTCATTTCATGATACCACCAATCATAGGCTGCATCTTCCAAGTGTAGACTTGCAAATTGAACAACATCACTCTCTTTCATGACGTTAAGTGTGAAGAAGGTCTGTAATTTTTGTAGCCATGCTCTAGCTGAAATTTTATTTGTTCCATCAAAAGTAGGTGTTGTAAACTTGCTTATTTTATTTTTGAGCTCTCTTCCACTTATGCCATGCTCCCTCTTGTACTCTTTCTTGGGCATCAAAGTGTTCATCATATCCACATATTCTCTAAAAGGAACCGAACTACGAAAGTCATCATCTAAGCCATTGTAAGTAGCTCTTAATGCAATCAAATTATTTGTAACCTCTTCCACGGGATTAAGGGCTAGATTTGGCATTGGTGGCTCATTTGCAAGTAGGAAAATAGTTTTTGTTGAATTAGAGGGTGTAGGTTTCAGATTTCTTGGCTCCTCTGAAGTGCTCCCTTTCTCATTAATAGATGCAACTCCTTGCAGTTTTTCTGTCAATATTCGCAAAGCCTCTATAGTTTTTGCCAAACTATCCACTGTTTGCTTTTGAGTATTTTGGATGTCTTGGAAAAATTTCTTTGCCATCTCATCTGGATCAGCCATACTTTTTCCTTCCTTGGATTTTGTACTTTTACTTTTAACTGGAGGTTTGATCAAAATTTCTTTATTCTTTTCTCCTTGCAAATATCTCTTTTCTCTTTCACTTAGTTGCATGCAAACTTCTACAAACCCTCAGGCTAGCAAGATCATAGCTTTGATACCACTGCAATGTCCCCTTTGTGATTTTGGATGATATTTAAAGTCTCTAATCAGATTTTTAAAATCAAACAACCAATATTTCAAAGATCCGCCAATTTCTCAAATAAACCCAAATTGAGTATGCCCGAAATAGTGCCAAAAACTTCACAACTTCACAAATTATTAATAAATCTGAAAGTGGACATTTTTACAAAAATTTCACTAGCATAACAGCCCACAAAATGAAATTTCTAGATCTGTATAGATTTTACCAAACAACTCCCAAATGGAGGACAAAAACAATGCTCATCGGGCTCCTGAAAATAACACCAAATAGCCCAGAAACACCACAAAAACACTAATAATCTAGCATAGAAGTTTAACCACGACCCAATACATATATTCAACTCTATTTTAACATCTAAATATCTGAAATACAACAGCAACCCAAACTGATATGAAATACTCAACCAGAAACACCAAACTGATATGAAATACTCAACCAGAAACACCAAACTCTTACAAAAAACACACCCGAAAACTCACAAATCTGCACTGTTCAGCACAAGGGAAAACTCTGCATGAGCTTGCACATGGAATGACTTTAAAATCCCGTCCTTAGCCTTCTTAGAGACCTGCAAACTCCCATCCTTGGGTCTCCTTCTCCACAGGTTTGGCAGCCTCTGAAGAACAACAAAGCAATGAGCAAAAATCAAGTTCTGGAATCAGCCCAAAATGCCTCCAAATCTCTTAAAAGAGGGCATAACCCTAACTCACGTCCAAGAGGGGTTAATAAAATATATTTTAATAATAATTTTCATTTATTAGTCCATTGGTTTCCAAAGATTAGCCCCCTTTACCGAAACTTCACCCTTTTGGGCCTGCCTGCCTTAGCAAAGATTATTATTTTTAATTATTTGAAAAGGGGACATGAAAAAACTATTTATGAGTGACAATCAAGTGTAAAACTAGATTCTTAGTGGCATAGTTGAGAATCAAACCTCATCATATACGATGTGAGATGGGTGGATGGATTCCAAAGTAGGTATGAGAAAGAAAAACATACATTTTCTATAGTAAAAGATGTGTTGAAACCATATTTCCTAGTCTTAGACTCGACAAGAATGAGTTGACTTAGGAATCGAAAAAAAACTAGGTTTATGGGGAGTTTTGCCTAGGGTGAGTTTTTGAAAAGTCACAAGTCACTAGGACTTGATCAAGGTGACTCAACTAGCAATTTGTCAGGTCTTAATGAGTCTTGAGGAGTTTGGGATTTGTAGTTGAAATAAGATGACACCTTATTTTTAAATATGTTGCCTACTACAATATTCGTGCACAATATGAAAATAACTTGAAGGAGGGTTGTCTACACCAACTTTTTGATGAAACAAGACTACACAAAACCACTAGTTTTCTAGGATGGTTGACATAACAAGGAACATGAAAACAATCTAAGTTTTTTATGCATTAGTAAAATACCTTAACTGTTTGGTCTCATGGACGTTATTAAAATACCTTCATTCATTTATAATTGTTGACATAATTAATTAATTATAATTACACTTTTACTTAAGCTTCTTTAAGATAATATTTTACATAGTAGATTACATTGTAGACACCTAATAGTTTATATCCTATTTTAACATATAGTATAGGAGAATAACACTTTAGATAATGATAATTATTATCACATTTCAATTTATGCATGATATCCACCTTTAGTACTTTATCATATTATTATCCTCACATTATTGTACATACTTCATTGTATAATAGAAGATAATCCACCTTCAACTGACATGCCATGCCCTTAATATAGGTGACAACTTACATTGCTTATCTCCTAATTATCATTTATTATGTACATATCAAGTTAATTTAATTAATTATTGATCATGTCATTTTCAAGTTCTAAATTTTGACATTTCTTTCATTGCCTTAAAACCGTTCCAAACCAGACTAAACCCCACTCAAAGAGCACACTTTGAACGGATACATTTCAATTTATGTATGATATCCACCTTTAGTACTCTTATCATATTATTATCCTCACATTATTGTACATACTTCATTGTATAATAGAAGATAATCCACCTTCAATTGACATGCCATGCCCTTAATATAGATGACAACTTACATTGCTTATCTCCTAATTATCATTTATTATCTACATATCAAGTTAATTTAATTAATTATTGATCATGTCATTTAAGTTCTAAATTTTGACATTTCTTTCATTGTCTTAAAAACGTCCCAAACCAAACCCAACCCCGCTTAAAGAGCACACTTTGAACGGATACATTTTGACATGTGATGCCTTCGGAGACAACATTTGGTTGAACTTTACGAATACCAATCTCAGTGGGAGGTTCATCGTTTCAGAAAATTCTCATTTAAATTTTATCAGAACTTGTATAAATTTTCTGCACTAACCGATTCTTCTTTAGATTTGGCCTAACAAGGAGTTCAACAAAAATGAGTCCCATAAGCAGCAGACTCCTAACCTACTTCAGCAGATTCATATCTACTAAATACCGATCTGAATCGATACAAAATTGCAGGCTACCTTCAAATCAACCGGCTTTTCAAGTTAATCATTGTCGATTCCTCGATATCTACCAGGCAAGTAAAATACAGTTATTTGTAAGGATTTTAATGTCCACTAAAAATAATAATTTTACTCAAATACATTCAAAGGTACCCACTATCTTGAAATGCTGGATAACTTTTTCCTTTGTTTGATAGAAGGTTTTGGAAGTGATTATCCTTTTTTGAAAATTATTTGTTTTCTCAGTTTACAGACAAAGAAGCAATAAAGAAGGAGCGTGCAAGACTGTATGTGTCGTTGGACTTTCTCTGTGTATCTTATTTCAATAGTCTCTTTGTATTTTTAATACTAGTTCTTTTGTGGATTATTTTTAGCATGTCGATGTGGAAGTAGTATGGTGCGTTTTGTGACTAAAAGTTTGTTGGAATGCTTTAATTCGAGAGGCCTTCCGAGTCTTTATTTATTTTTGATGAATAGTCCTTCCTACTCTTTATTCGATTTCAGAGCAACCTAATAGTAGCTGTTAAGGTGGTTTAAGTTTTCAGATCCTTTATCTGGTTATGGGCCACAATTCAAGCTGTTGTATAGGTTGTGGATTTGCTAACAACTTACGACTGAAACCACGTTTCTTGAGCCTGAAAGAAAAGAAAAATACAGAAAATATTCAACACAGCAGAAGTGGACTGTAGCTTCCTTACTCGGACAACCTAGAGATAAGCAAATTTATCTGTATTTTTTGTTTTTAATCTAAATAACAAACACCGAATAGAAAGTGCACAATCTGATCACAAATTTCAAACCCTTATTATTAATGAATCATAAGCCGTAGAATGATTTAAGCACTTAGTTTCAATGACTGGAAACCCTCTTAAACATATTCAATTTATTTGCAACTGCTGGAAATTGCAATGCTGATGTAAATAGGGTTGGGAATTAAATTGTATAATTTTTTAAAACAATGTATTGTCACTCTGTAATGTCACCTATCAGATTTCGTGGTAATTTCAGGACAATGTTCTTATTACTTCAATTGCAATGAGACTTCTTCCTATTAAGACTTTTATTCTCACTAATTATCTTGACACTGCGCACAGTTAAATGGTAAACATTCCTTGCCTAAATCTTGATTTATGAAGTGTTATTGTAATGGATTGCAAATATACTGATATATACTGAGTATAATATAATTGCAACGGGTTCCTGATCTACAGGATGGATATGTTCATGACTTATCCTATCTCCATGAACTTTGTTTTATGTAGAATGTGAGTTTTATCTTGGGATCAATATGTTGATCAAATAACTGCTCAATGTAAATGTAAATGATACCTTATGATGTGAGAGCAATATATAATCCCTACTGATGTGTTGATTGATTGTATGCCAACGTGATGTACTGCTGATTGTATATAGTTTCTAAATGCCAGCTGATATAATATTTTGTTCCTTGTTACCAAAGATGCTGTCTTGGATTTACAATTATGTGCTTAGAGTTAAGTAAGTAAAATAGGCAATATCTTTATTTGAGCATATTGCAAGTTTGATGATTGTGTGTTCAATGCTGTGTATGAATTATCGAAGGGTTATCCTACTGTATACCCCTTACTGTGTGTTTGTACTGACTGTATATATATATATATATATATATATATATATATATATATATATATATATATATATATATATATATATATATACTGACTCTGTAAATATACTTTTTTATTGACTGTACTCTTTATTGAATGCTGACTGGATGATTAATTTGCTGATTATATTTTAAGTTTCCTTTTGGTGTTCGGTGCTTCAGTTCATTTTTCCTTTCCCTGCATTTGTACTTTTATTTTCCCCAACTTAGGTAGGTTCCCCATGCAGCTGCTATGCCTGCTTAAACTTTATAGCAACTTTTTGTGAAGCTGGTGGCCTCATTTTATGAATTTTGTTTGTTTATTTTATGATCAGTTATATTAAAAACTATTTTAAAATAAAATCATTAATAACAATGATTTAGAGAAAAAATTGGAGACAAATAAAAGAAGGCAAAACAAATTGTGAAGCTATGTGTTTTTTTTTTCCAATTAGCAGTAGCTGCTTATTTCTAGCCCCTCCTTTTTTTGAATGCTTTTAAAATTTTTTAAAGTAGTTGTTGCTCCACTAAAATAGGAAAAGAATTTTTATTATCCTATAACTGTCAATAAAATATGCATGGGAACACTGCAGCTGCTTAAAATGAAGGAGAAATTGGAGTTAAGCAGTTGTATGGGGACATGGGGTTATACTCGCGTGGGAGAGGAGGACCTTTCAAAGGTCAAAGCTTTTGGGAGTAAAGCATCACGTCTCTACTCAGTCGTGAGTAAAAGTTACAAGGAGTTATTTGATATTAATTATTTATATTATATACTTTTAAAGATATATAATATTTTCATTTTCTTTTTATATTATGTTTGTTTTTGATAATTGATTGATTTTTTTGATAACGAGAAACATTACAATGATTACCATACTGGCCTTAGAGCCATGATTTTCAAATCCCTGTTACATTGCTGTCATGAACAGACTTAATGCCTGAATAAGCAACCCCGCCCTAGAGAAATAGACAAAAACTTCAGCAGACCCCCATGGATTGTGAGTATTAACACTCAAAAAGCAAACAACACCAGCAAAAACAACCACAAACTGACACAAACTGAGGGAAGAAAAACACCAGACAAGACAACCTATAGATATGCCCTACTCCTGAAAATAGGCAGCCAAGAATGGGCCAAGGATTGAATGAGCCAAAGTGCCCTCAACGCTTCATCATCTCCTCGCGCATCTCGTTGAGAATCATACCACCCACCATCTGCATCTTGCCACTTTTGCGTCCATGCACTGGTGGCGGCACCTCTCGACAAATTTCACTTGTGTTTCTTTCTTGCACTTTACTCAGCGTCAACTTCATTTTACGTCCCCCTGGCTGCATCCTCCTTATTCGAGCCAAAAGAAAGGCCCAAGCACAGAACAATGCCAAGATATCTAAGTTCGTGTGGGCTTGAAAGCCCTTGCCCAAAAATTCCTCGCCGAGTAGTCTCTCTAGAATGTGGATGAATTCATCTTCATCAATCCGAAATACCTCCTCTAGGCGATGCGGCGAGATCCCAGTACTAAAACTTGGAGTTTGCTTCTTCTTGGGAGCTGACAGAAATAAATTTGCTGACGTCCCTCTACATCCTCCACCCCCTGCTTACCATTTGAAGATGGCGACATCTGTTAAAAGGCACAATTTAATGTTTTCCAAAATTTGGAGAGTTCTGCATGTGCATACTTCTTAATGATGAACCTGCACCATTTGACACTGTGCTGCTGCTGTCGTAGCTCAAACACATGCCTGATAGAAAGACCACTGCCTCCTACCTGCCACCTCTCTATATTATCATTGTTGGTGTCATGTCAACCCATAGAAAACAAAGATTTAGTTTTCGTTCAGGACTATGGAAGTAAAGTCCTCTAGTTTTTCTTGTCTATCTTCTAAACTGACACCAATGTTAGCCATTTTGTCTGCTAACACATTTCCTCCTCTTCTTGTGTGGGAAACACGATATTCTTCAAATCCTTGTAGCAACCCGCGAATCTTTTTGATGTATTTGTCTAGTGTCCAGGCCTCCAATTTACCCTTGATGATGCCATTAATCACAATTTGTGAATCGCCTACTAGATGCACCTTTTGTCCTCCTATTTTCTTTGCTACCATGAGAGCATAAATTGCCACCTGACATTCTTCCCAATTATTTGTTTTGCGCAATAAGGACTTGGCCCCTAATGCTGGAACATTGCCCTCAGCATCTAAAGTGGCAAAACCTGCTCCACATCATCCTGGATTACCTATCGACGCTCCATCAAAATACATTCTAATCCAATCTGCTTCAGTTCTCTACATTTCCTCACTCGCCTTTCCACCCGAGGAACCAGGATTAGCCCTAGGCAGCCCATTAACAAGCCTTCTTTTTATATTATGTTATTTCAGCATTAAGGGTATTTAATAATCATGTAATTACATAGCTATATATAGTAGTTATTATTATTTATTTTGTAGTTATATTATTATTCTATTGTATTAAAATAGGGTAGAGCCTATAGCACAATGGTAATTTGTCTCTCATAGCTTTGGTTTAGTCTACTAAAGCTTAATACATAAAATTAATTAATCTCAACATATAATAATAACAATTACTTTAGGCTCCAGCCCAATTCCTATAAAAAAAAACGTTATATCGTATTAAAATATTATATTATATTATTATTATTATTTTGATCGGTAATAACAATTTATATATATTGTCCAAAAAAAGATTTTTACATTGGGTTCCATCCTGGCAATCCGTTCAAAAGATGATGTTGACAAATCTATCAACAAGACACACAGGCAAGTTACAAGATGCCACATGGGCTTGACGAAAACATAGTCAAAATGCCACATGGGTTTACATTCAATAGAAGGACAAAAACCTTCATCACGAACCAAAACACAAGAGATTCGATGCAAAAAGGACGGGTTTGGCAAAGTAGGGCTTAACCCCATAACCAATGTTTCGTCTCCTCTTGTGTGTAGTTTGGACTATTCATCCAACCACTAGTAGGCTTACTCTTCCTACCCTTCTTTGTTGCCTGCCCCAGCGAGCTCGATGCCTTTCGCTTGGGAATCAAAGAAACATCCACCCTTGCCACTGTTGGACCAAGAGCATTCATAGCGACACTAGGGTCCTTGTGCTTGACGGGAATCTTTCTTCGAATTAGAGGGCGTCCTTTGGGATCATGCGGAGCCGAAGAACGAATGGGTGTCAACTTGCTGCGCCCGAAGTATTGCTCCCCTTTGGCTCGGGCCTCACCCACACCCTTCAAATGTTTCGATAGATCCCACCAACCCTATCAAAGCATGGGTATACAATCTCGCATCATGTTTCATGGAGGCTTAAACACTTGTGAGCTTCAAATCGTGTGAGTTGATGTCCTCTCACATGATGGCCACGTGCATGTGAAATGTACTCTCACCAACATTAATGAGAGCGGTGGATCATTGCTTGAGACTGAGGTGCACAAGGAACATCACCTCCAACATGAACATTGCGAAATGGCATTTCAAACATTGGGTACCCAGGTTAACTCTTTGGGGAGTGAGAATGCTGAGTTGGGCCTAGCCACCCAAGCCTTGTTGTGACATCATGGCAAAGATGATAATGGGGGGAGACCGTTGAGGGAAATGCCCCTAAAATCTGTGGAAAGATTCAAACCTTTTTGATTCGTCCCCAATTTAGACAAGAGATCTGCTTCTACGGTTGCTTCCCTTAGGACATGTGCGAATTTGAAATCGTCCAATTCAATTACTAGAGATCGAATTGCCGTTATGTATTTGTTTAGATGCCAAGCTGCAATTTCCCCATTGGTGATTCCCCTCACTATGATCTGAGAGCCCCCCTAAAGTGCACCCTTCGTGCCCCCCAACTTATGTGCAAGAAGAACTTCTTTAGTTGCTGCTGCACACTCGGCCTGGTTGTTAGTTCCATCAGGGATGTTTTAAGCAACCAATGCCAAGATGTTGCCAACTTCATCTCTTGCAACCACCCCCACTCCCGAGGGATCTGGGTTGATCTTAGCCGCACCATCAAAATTAATCTTAATCCAACTGGGCTCCAAGACACCATTTTGGTGCGATTACAAGATCACAATGGGGTTTAGCCCCCCATGCCCATTAACGGGCCTTATATTATTTATTTAATCTTTTATTAAATAGATATTTTTGATCAGTAATGCATACTTTATATTATTATAAAATAGAAAATACATATAGATATCAAACGACCTAGTGGTCAAAAGAAACCAAATTATATTAAATATTTTAATATTAATATTATTTATATATATTATAATTACATTATATATTTTTTTCTATTTTTATGTTAATATTATTACTTATTTATTAATATCTTATCAGTTAATGATAATTTATTATTAAATCTTATTTGAGAAAGGGGACATCACAGTCTGTCCTTCCTTCAAAATGCTTGTCCTCAAGCAATGTGAACCTTTGGTGTGAGTGGTTTCTTCTAGATATCCAATCCAACAACATTGAAATGGTAATTTCAACTTGAGGTTAGAATGACAATTTATTTACAAATATAAAGTTATCAAATTTGAAGATCAATTTAAATACAAAAAATAATTCAAAAGGTGAAACTTATCTTGATGTATTGTAGTACTTTCTATCTTGTTGTTAAGTTTATCTTTGTTCCATGATGAGTCTTGACGAATAATCTTGATCCTTAGGGAGAGTTCCTAATTAGGTTCCAAGCTCTTTGGGGAAGTCCTCTTGGAACTCTTGGAACTCTAGTTGCCTTGTGGCTTCTTTAGCACAATCCTCAAGCTATATCACCATCTCATTATGACTTTCTCCTTCAAAGGCCTTATGGATATCCTTTACTTTGTATATTTATTGTTATAATCCTTTGGAGAGACTTTATCTCTTCCCAAGCCTTTAAGGATGTATCCATCTTTATAATCCTTGGGAGAAATTTTATCTCTTCCAAGGCCTCTATGGATATCTCTTTAGGATATAACTCTTATGTATAGTCTTTGAGAGAGATTTTATCTCTTCCAAGACCTCCATGGATATCCCTTAAGGACGTATCCATCTCTATAATCCCTAGAAGAGACTTTATCTTTCCCATGCCTCTATGGATATCCCTTTAGGATGTATCCATCTCTATAATCCTTGGGAGAGATTTTTTCTCTTCCCAAGCTTCTATAGATATCCGTTTAGGATGTATCCATCTCTATAATTCTTGAGAGAGACTTTTTGTTCAAATCATTTGTCGTAGCACCAAAAGTTCAAAGTATCAATGCTCGATACAAATGCCAAGTTTAACCTAACCTAGGGGAGGCGGTAAGCCATTTCACAAATCTCCAAGGAGGTGTTGACCACCAAAGTCAACAATCTCCCCCTTAGCATTGATTGAGCCTTCAACACCCATTGAAGAGAGACTTGAACCCGTCACTAAAGACTTTGATACCAATTGCTAGAATCATTTTCCATTGCACAAAAAAATTGAACTATCAATGCTCAATACAAATGCTAGATTTAACTCGATCCACGAGAGACAGTTAAGCCATGTCACAAATATCCAAGGAGGTGCCAACTGCCAAGTCAACAATTGTTGCTAACTAAAGTCCACATCTCACAACTTAGAGGGGGGTGGGGGGTGAATCAGTTGTAAGTAATAACTATGAAATTTTAAACTTCTTAAACTTAACACCAATTAATAATATAACAATGCACAACAACAAGAAGGCCAATACCATAACACAAGGTTTTTTGTTCTCGAGGAAAACTCTGTTAAGGGAAAATCCCCTGTGGGGATTATACCCACAAGATCATGCACTAATCTGAAAATATCTCTTTTAGAGGATTTGACCCTATTAGGAGTAGATACAATATATTTAGTACATTTGTCCTTGTTAAAGGAGTAAACTCCTGTTAAAAGGTTCACAACCTTGTTAGGAGTTGATGAGAACAAAAGACTCATTGCTCAAGCACACTTTCCGAAGAAAGAAGGTTAAACCCACCTTCAAGAAACTCACTGTCTCATAGAGTAAAGGTTAATCCACCTTTGTTGAACTGATTGATAATAACTCAATTGTCTTTACAGTTCCATTGAAATACACTAGGAATGATAATAGATTCCAGTCATTCCTCTTCTCAAAGCATTCGACTATCCTTCAACTTTGCTCTGGTATCTAGCATCAAGGCTTGTACATGTAACAATCATTCCATACATTACAAATTAGGAAATTACTTTCCTTTATACAAATTACAAATAAGCAATTAGGTCGCCCTGTTAGGACTTCCCCAGTGCACAAATAAATGAATAAATCCATGCTAAGGCATAAACGCCTTCTCAAGCAATTATACAATAATGACAATTCATAAGATACATGCCAAGATTTATCATTACGCTTGCCATATTAATTAACACACTACATAATCCTATCGGGTACTAGAATGATATTCTACATGCCACACGCAATCAATCAATCCAACATGAATCGAATGGCCAACAAATCCAAAGATATATGCATATCCAAGTCTTCTACCTTCCTCGAAGCTCGCGAACCATAAGCCCAACTCGTAGTCATGTTCTATCTAAAATACTGCATTTGCCTCTGACATAATTCTCTATCACTGGCCTGTAACCAGCCTTCACCAAATCAACTATAACTCACTTAAATCAACACATAAGAAGCTGCGACTATAAACATAACACTCATCCTGCAACACAAATCCATGCTTGCATACTTAGGACTACTGTATGCTGTTTGTACTATACTAATCAATAGCTTGTAACTTACAGAATCTGAGTTTGTCTTGCAACTACATAACATATGTTGACATAAATGACAAAACTTGTGATCATATCATCATGTCAACAACAATTCCAACTCAATGATCACCAATAATCTCCCCTAATCTCAACAATCTCCTCCGTTGAGCATCGATGGAAACATATGGTGAAAAACCATCAATCCAAAAGTAGCATTGTAGCACAACTTTCTGAATACCCTCAACATAGCTCTACCAAAGACATAATTCCCCCAGATGGAGGTTTTTCACATGAAGCTCTCAACCTTTTACATCAATGGCAAAGGTTACCATAATAATTAAATAATGTCAAACTTCTATAACAATCTCTCCCACTTGATAACAATCTCTCACACTGTGATGACTACTCCCCTTGGGACAATTTCTCCCCTTGGGATATAAACCTCTCCAAAAACCTTTGAACCAAAACAGGCAAATCAAGTGCCACCAAAAACAATAAAGAAATTGATCCATAAAGAGGTCTCAAGCTTAGCTCTGCACAACGTGACTACTCCCCTTGAGGATTAGCACCCAATTGGGACAATTTCTCCCCCTGGGATATAAACCTCTCCAAAAACCTTTGAACCAAAACAGGCAAATCAACTGCCACCAAAAACAAAAAAGAAATTGATCCATAAAGAGGTCTCAAGCTTAGCTCTGCACAATGTGACTACTCCCCTTGAGGATTAGCACCCAACATCAAGTCTAGGTGTATGAATATGCTCTGATTATGTTTGGACTGGTACATACCTGCATCAGTCAATGCTTGCAAGGCAAGACCATCACCCCAAGCATACATCTGAGATACTCAAAGGTGTCCTTAGGCAAAGGCTTGGTACAAATATCTGCAATTTGTTCCTCTGCGCTTACATATTCCAATCTCACTTCCTTCTCTGCCACTTTCTCTCTCAAGAAATGATACTTGATACACATATGCATAGTCTTAGAATGCAACACTGGATTCTTAGACATATTGATAGTGCTTGTATTATCACAATAAATAACAATAGGTTCATCAATATTTATACCAATATCCTTCAACATTTGTTTCATCTGAATTAACTGTGTATAATTGTTTGCAGCAACATGCAATAGACTAAGATATACATTCTTGCTTCTTACTCAACCATAAAACCAATCTCCCACCTAGGAGAAGGCTCCTCCACTAGTGCTTTTCTTATCATCAAGATTATCTGCCCAATCCGCATTAGTATGAGCATACAAGGTAAAATCTTTAGATCTGTCATACCATAATCCGTGATTCAAAGCTCCCTTCAAATATCCACATATTCTCTTTGCAACTGCTAAATGTGTTTTCTTATGTTTTGCTTGAAATCTTGCAACAATTCCAACTGCATTAGATATGTCTAGCCTAGTATGAGTTAGATATTGCAATCCTCTTCGCATAGATTTGTACCTAGTCTGAAAGAATCAGGCCAGTCATTAGTAGAAGTCAACTTACATACTAACCTTGCTTTGTTCCTTACAACTTCACTTTGCTCATTCATTTTGCTTGTGAATACCCAATTAGTTCCTATATCATTCTTATCTTTAGGCCTAGGAGAACCAATTCCCATGTATTATTCTTCTCAATTTGTTCTAATTCTTTTCATATTGCTTTAACCCATGATTCATCTTTACATGCTTCATCAACACTTTTAGGCTCAACTTCTGATATCAAACATAATTCATAACTCATTCTTGCTCTTGTCATCGCACTGCTACTAGCATTGCCAATAATCTGATCATCTGAATGATTTAATGAAAGGTGCTTCTCTAGATTCTTCAATCTGTACCTGTATCCCATTATCAATCTCAAAGAATTGCTCTTGCACATGATTTTGATTCTGACTTGTAGATATTTGATTTGATTCATTATCTGTGTCATAATTAAATGTTCTTTCCTGTATTTGAAATCTTTCATCAATCTTCACATTAGCACTTTCAATTATCTTTCTCAATCTCAGATTGTAACACCTATATGCTTTGCTCTTAGTAGAATATCCAAGAAACATTCCCTGAGCTTAGGATCAAACTTTCCTATCTCATTATCTCTTTTGATAAACTTAATTGATAGTACATGACCAAACCAAAATTCATATGAAGTTTTACCTATACCATGTCTGATCTGAACTCCATTCAATGTGTAAATTGCTGTAGTAATTGCATCTTGCCAATGAACATGAGATACCTTCCCTTAAAGCATCATGGTCCTTTGCTACGACATTGTGCTGTGGAGTCTTAGGAGCTGATATCTGCTTGAATATACCATGCTCTTCACAATAAACATTGAATCTATTTGATCTTCAAACCCGATTCATTCTCTACCTTCTCTTTATAAATCTTGAACTTATCAAAGACTTCAGATTTCTCCTTGAGAAACACAACCCATATCATCCTAGAATAATCATCAACAAACAAAATAAAATATCTTTCAACATATTATGATCTAGTCTTTGTGGGATCACACAAATTTGTATGCACCAGATCCAACTTTCCCTTAGTAGAATGTGTCTTGCTGTGAAAGCTATTCCTTGTCTGTTTACCCATCACACATTCCTTGTACAACATGTTAGTAGGCTTCACAGCAGGAAAATCTCTGACTGCATTTGAACTACTGATCCTTACCATATTATCGAAGTTCACATGACAAAAATCTTTTATGCCACAACCAACTGTCATCAATCTTAGCAACAAAACAACTTACTCCATAAGTAACTGAAATATATTACCTTTGGTCTTTGTGCCAGAAGCAATCAAACTCCTTGATTGATCTCTGATTGTACAACTTCCATCCTTGAACTGCAAAACTCTTATCTACAAGTTGTCCAATACTCAACAAGTTATGCTTCAACCCATCAATAAATAAGACATCATCAGTGTTAGTTTTTCCATCAAGATCAGTAGATCCTTTTCCTTTTATCAAACAAGGGCTATTATAACCAAATCTAACAACTCCACCATCATATTTCTTCAAGTCCACAAACTTATATTTATCACCTACCATATGATGTGAGCATCCACTATCTATGATCCATTGAAACTTCTTTTCAACATGTGAAACTAATGCTTTTCCCTCATCTCTACGACTTTCTTCTTTTATATCGACAAAACCAATTTCGTCATCATCTCTATCATCCGATTCATTATCCAATTCTCCTTCACCAACATAATAGTATTCTTTAGAATATTTAGACTCGTAAGGCTTAGGCTTATACTTAGGCACTCTAGTAGGACATCCAGATGCAAAATGACCAATCTTATTACATGAAATACATATCAAAGGTAACTTGCCTTCATATTTCCCTTTACCTCTGTTTTCTCTCTTTGTAACCAATGCTTCAAGCTCTTCAAGCTTCTCTTGCTCTTCGTTTATCTCTGCACATTCCTTGCCATATTCTCCAAGATTTCTGTAAGATCTCCTTGTGCTCACACTCTTTGTTAGCAGCTTCTTATCTTTATGAACAGTAGCTTTACAACTAATCTTTACTTTAGGTAAAGCATCTTTTAATCTAGAATTTTCAAAAGATTGCAATCTACTAATCAATGTTTTCCTGTTGAATCCCACGATGAGAGGTATTACTTCCTCAATATCCAAATCTTTGTATCATAAGCTGGTGTCCAAGATCTCTTAGAATCTTTTGCACAATCTCCTCTTCTATTATAGTTCCACTAGAATTCCTTATCCCTGTAACAATCTCTGTTATCCTCGGAACATAAGCTCTGATAGATTCATCCTCCTGCATTCTTACACTCTCTAGCTTTTCTTTCCAATTTTGCAACTTTGCTTGCTTTGTATACTTGTCTCCTTTATACAATATCTCCAACTTTGTCCAAATCACATGTGCTGAATCCAATTCCTTAACCTTTGTAAATTTTGCTTTTGATAGGGCACTAATCAAGGATTCCTTGGAATTGATGTTACATTGAAATGCTTTTTTCTCCTCATTTGCACATGAAGACAACTCATTCTTTGACTTCATAACTTCCCGTTTCTTTGTAATCATCCAAAAATCTATTCCCATGCAAATCAGATGTGTTCTCATCTTGTTCTTCCAGCTATCATAGTTATCACCATCAAATTTTGAACTTCCTTCTTGTAAGCCATCCTGGATCTCCTCAAGTTGTTAATCTTCCTTCTCAAAAAGGACCACAAGCTCTGCTACCAATTGTTAGTAACCAAAGTCCACACCTCACAATTGAGAGGGGGGTGAATTAGTTGTGATTAATACCTGATCACCAATCAACAATATAACAATGCATAACAATGAGAATGCCAATACCATAACACAAGGATTTTTGTTCTCGAGGAGAAAACCCTGTTAAAGGAAAGGCCCTGGTTGAGACGATACCCACAAGATCATGTACTAAATGAAATTATCCCTTTTAGAGAATTTGACCCTGTTAGGAGTAGATACCATACATTTAGTACATCTGTCACTATTAAAGGACTGCACCACTGTTAAAAGGTTCATAACCATGTTAGGAGTTGATGAGAACAAAAGGTTCGCTGCCTAGCACACTGCCCAAAGAGAGAAGGTTAATCCCACCTTCAAGTGACTCATTGTCTAATAGAGTCAAGGCTAACTCCACCTATAGTGAACTGACTGATGGACAACTCAATTGCCTGTATAGTGCCATTGATGTACACTAAAAATGATAACAAATTCCACTTATACCTCTTCTCTAAGCATTTGATGATCCTTCAACTCTTCTCTGATATCCAAGATCAAGGCACACACATTTTACAATCATTCTGTACATTACAAATAAGGGAATTGCTTTCTTTTATACAAGTTACAAACAAACAATTAGGTTGACTTGTTAGGACTTCCCAAATGTACAATAATTACAATTCATAAGATACACACCAAATGCTCACCATATAAATTAACACGCTACATCATCTCGTCGACTACCAAAATGATAAACTACACGTCACACACTAGCAATCAATCCAGCATGAACCAAATGACAGCAAATCTGAAGATATACACATACTTAATTCTTTTACCATCCTCTAAGCTCTCAAACCTAAAGTCCAGCTCGCAACCATTTTATACCCAAAATACTGCAAATGTTTAACATAATTCTTTGTCACTTGCCTGCTACCAACCTTCACCAAATCAACTGTAACTCATTCAAATCAACAAATAAGAAGATACAACCATAGACATTGTAATGTCCCCATCTATTTAGCATCTCAGTGGAGTTCTTAGCCTTTACATTCTCCGAAGGCTAAGCGGAAAAATAAGGAGAAATTGATTAAATTAATTTCTTATAAAGTCATTAAATAAATTAAAATTAAAAGATGACTATATTTAATTATTAAATTTTCTATAAACACAACTAATTATTGTATAGGAAAGGGGGAAGCTTCTAGAGAGTGCATTTTCTAGAAGTACAACTAATTATTGCCTTGGAAAGGAGTAAGCTTCTATAGAGTGTAATTAAATAATATTTTATTTCCTTCTAGAAGGGTGAGGGAAAAGAATAAATAGAGGCGAAAGCTTCATTGCTAGGCATTTGATTATTGTCAATTGCATTTGATATAAACTTGAGAGAAGAAACTAAGGGTTTCTGATTTTAGTTAGCCATTGGAGAGCGTGAATTCTTCAGTGTTGCAATCATTTGAGGAGGTGAAATATCCACTGAATTTGGCATCTAGGAGAGCTTCATTCTGGAGTTCTATTTGTGCTAAAATTGGAGAATACATTTATTGCTGGCTGCTACAGTAACGTGAACAGTGCCGTGAATAGTGACGTGAATAGTGCCGCGAACAGTACCTGTGCTACAGTACTTGGCTTGATTATGATTGTAATTTCATCTCCTTCATTAGGTGATTTGTATATCAGGTTCTACAATAAATTTGCATCATTTAAATTGGTCATTTGGCATTGTAAAGGTGGCTGTCATAAGTAGCTGTAGATGCACATTTTATATCAGATTTATATTCTCATTTCTACTCAGTTCTTTTTGGGGTTGCAAAGCTAAGAGCCTTAGAATATTATGTTAAGCATTGAATTAGAAAATATCTCACTAAAGGAGTGATATATATATTTGATGTAATGTCTATATATTTGATGTAATGTGCATATTTATATCTTCTATGATTGACATGATAGTATGCATGCCAAGTGTTTGACAAAATACCAATTGGCTATAAGTACACATTTTTCATTTAGAATTGATCTATATGCATTTGAAAAGCCAAATGAGAATTGCATATGCATTTAGTTCTTTTCTTAGATATAGTAGTAATCAATTATAGGTTTTTAGGTTCCCTTTGATATCATTTCAAACAAGCATAATCAATTTGAAACTCAGAAAACAACAAGCATAGAGATCGTATTGGAAGTGTTCGACAATTTTCCTTGGCCTACAAATCAACAAGTTGAGGTTCAAATTAACAAGGGATATTACAGTGGTATCAAAGCTAAATACTGCCATCTTGAGGGTTTAGCAATCACATGTAGCTACTTGGGGTTGGCTCTTATAGATTTTACACTCGCAGGCAAGCTTTGTTTGACAGGGAACAAGATTTTGACAGGCAGCCAGACACCATGGGTGACGGGCAAGAGTGTAGCCCACCAAGAGACAATAGGAATGAGGATCAAGAAACAAGGGAATTTTTCAGAGCAATGGTTATAGGACAAGAGTGGATGGCTCAGGCTTTGCAGGCGCTCACCACCATGGTTGAGTGCATGAACCCACAAGATGGACAAAATCAGGAACATAGGAGTGCAGTGGGATCACCTAGAGCTCATAGAACTCTTTCCAGAACAGCAGACAGGCCTACACGTCCTACCTTTGTTAGAAAGGAACCAGTATAGGAGCCAATAGAGGAACCTGAGGATGGGACATTTTTAGATATCCTTATGGCTGCTAATGATGAATGAGAATTATTGGCATCGCAGATACGAGAGAGAATGACTTTTGAAAGGTTTGTGAACCAAAGAAGAGAACACTACTAAAATGTTCCCATGTACTGAGATTTGGTGTCAAACAATGGAATGGCCGTACAAGTGTCTAGAATGAGGGTTGTATGGTGTGGGAATAGTGGCCATACGAAGGCTACTGTTATAGCCGTACGGTGTGGGGATAAAAGTCGTACGGAGGCTACTATTCTAGCCGCACAGTGTGGGCTACTCTTATGGTTGTACAGTGGAGGATTGCATCACAAATAGAAGGCTGTACGGTGGATTACTGAGTGTTGTACGACAATCAAAGATGGATGTACAGAGGCCAGAGATGAACGTATGGTTGAAGAAAGAGGGGAGAGTGTATGGCGTGGGGCTGAGATGGCCATACGACACGCTGTACGTTGGACTGGGGGATGACAAAAAGAATGCACAGAGGTGGTGGGAGGAAGGTTAAGGCCATACGGCCATGAAAGGAGTCGTACGAACAAGGACAAGAAGGGTACAGACGGATATCTGAGCCCTATGGTGAGAATACTCCTGTTCATTCACAAACACAGATTTTTATGGAATCCAGATACCAAATAATAAATACTCGAATACAAATAATTCCATCAAGAAATATATAAGCCGAAAAGATGGTGCTCTGATTTGTCAGATCTAAGCGAAGTATTACAGGATACGGAATAGGGTGAGGGTTGAATCCCATCGAAACCGCAAGAGCCAAATAGGGATGATCTTTCACTTCTGAAATGGTGAACAATAGAGAATCCCAACAGGACTTTGCAGTATAGAAAAAATAATTCAAAAGCATGATTAAAGACTACCTACAAGCTGTGCTTAAATACAAAAATAGCTGACGGCGACACAAATTACGAAAACAAAATAAAAATGGGTCTGAGATACATTAAATTAATCGGCCCATTACAATAGTTTGATAAATGATTTATTTTATAATGGAAACATTACAGTCCTCTTGTCCCAAATTTTGCTTGTCCTCAAGCAAATACAATGCCGGGTGCTGGAGAATGTGCTTGCCCTCCCATGTCGCGTCATCCAATGGCAAGTGTTTCCAACACACCAAATATGCCTTCACAGTGCGATTCCGCAGAGTCTTCTCACGAGCTTTGATGATCTCGGCCAGTTCCAATATGAGCTTGCCTTCTTCATTGAGTGGTGGGAGGTCTGTGGCTACCGTGACATTTTGCCCTACGGCCTTCTTCAAGCATGAAACATGAAAGATGTTATGAATACGGCTTCCCTCTGGAAGTTCCAGCTCGTAAGTGACTTCACCAATGCGACAAATGATGCGATAGGGGCCATAAAAATGTGGCTTACTATTTTTCTTTTCCCTTCTTCAATAAAGATTGCCGATATGGTTGGAGCCTGAGATAAACCAAGTCTCCTACTTTGAAACTCCTCTCCATTTGGCGTCGGTCGGTGTATATCTTTTGTTGATTCTATACCCGTTGCAAGTTTTCCTTCAGGTGTCGTAGGATGTCTTGTCCCTCCTGAAGCCAATCCTTCGCCCTCAGTGCGCGACTGTCTCCCAATATTGTGTCGATGAAGGATAGGGGTTTGTACCTATACAGAGCTTTGAATGGTGCCATCCCGATGGACATGTGATACGTGGTATTGTAGCAATATTCTCCTAGGTGTATCCACTTGACCCACGCTTGTTTGTGTTGAGACATAGTTTTGAAGATAACCTTTGAGCCACTTGTTCACAATTTCTGTTCGTCCGTCTGTTTGAGGGTGGTAACTAGTACTTGGTGACAATTCTGTCCCTGCCAATTGAAATAGTTCGTTTAAAAGATACTGATGAACCGCCTGTCCCGATCACTGACAATGTTTCGGGATAACCCATGCAGACGAAAGACTTCTGTAAAGAACAGTTTGGCAACTTGTGCGGCCTGAAAATCAGAGGGGATGGCAAAGAAATGTGCGTACTTTGTCAATCTGTCAACCACCACGAAAATACAATCCTTTTCGTTTACCTTGGGAAGCCTTATTATGAAATCTATTGAGATACTTTCCCATTTATGTTTTGGAATTGGCAGAGGTTGCAGTAACCCAGTAGGTAGAGTATGTTTGGATTTGTTCTGTTGGCAGACCGCACACTCCCTTACATACTGCAACATGTCCCCTTTGAGACCTTTCCATGAAAACCTTTCCCGTAGACTTTTGTAAGTTTTTAGGAAACCTAGATGTTCTGCCAAGGGTGAGTTGTGTACTTCCTTCAAGAGTTTTTGCTTTAATTTGGATTTTGGCACCAAAAAATCTGATTCTTATAGGAGATGATGTCATCCATCACTCCGTAACGATCATCTTGGGTGTTGCCATCCATTAGCTCACAGGCAAATGTGTTTTTGGAGTATTCTACCAACAAATGTGCCTTCCTGTTAGCTGAAATCTGGTTTAGTGAGCAAATGGCAGGTTTCCTGGACAAGGCATCTGCAACCACATTGTTCTTCCTTTTCACATATTCATCTGCTTGAACCTTGCCTACCCATTTTTGTTGCCTTTTGTTCGAGTCTTGTTGCTCCAGAAAATATCTCAATCTATTATGATCCGTACGGACAACAAACTTGGCACCCACTAGATACTGCTGAAACTTGGTTAATACATGTACGATGGCCAACATTTCTTTGTCGTAGATAAAATATAAGTGTTCTGTTTGTGTAAGCTTCCTGCTCTCATATGGTATGGGGTGTCTATCTTGCATCAGTACCGTGCCAATGCCTTCTTCGGACGCGTTGCAATACAGAATGAATAGTTGAGTGAAATCAGGTAATGCAAGAATGGGACAAGTGCTTATTGCCTCTTTCAATTTATCTAAAGTGAGTTGTGCCTTTTTGTTCCATTGGAAAGACCCCTTCTTTGTCAGATCCGTTAAGGGTGCGCTGAGCTGAGAGAAACCCTTCATGAACCTCTGGTAATAGCTGCATAGTCTGAAAAATCTTTGCAAATCTGTGAGTGATTTTGGGGAAGGCTAATCAAGGATAGCCTGAATCTTCTCTTGGTGCACTTGAACTCCTTATTTACTGACAACATGCCCCAGGTACAATATTTCTGTCATACCAAATTCACGCTTGGATTGCTTGGTGAACAAGGACTGCTCCTCCATGATACTTAGGACTACATTCAGATGCTTCAGGTGCTCTCCCCATGCCCTGTTATAAATAAGATCATCAAAAAATACCAATAAGTACTTACGCAATTGTCTGTTGAAGATGCGGTTCATGCATGATTGGAATGTAGCAGGTGCATTTGTCAATCTGAATGGCATGACCAGAAACTCATAATGTCTGTAGTGACGACAGAAGGCCATCTTTTCTATGTCTTCCTCTTGCGGATTTGACAGTATTCGGAATGGAGATCTATTTTCGAAAATAGACTACACCATACAATTCATCCAACAACTCATCTACCCTTGGAATGGGATATCTATTCTTTATTATTTTTTTATTCAAGGTACGATAGTCCACACACATGTGCATCGTTCTGTCCTTTTTGACCAACACCACCAATTGCACGAAAGGGCTAGAATTGGGACGGATCCATCCTTTCTCTAGCAATTCCTGAATCGTCTTTTCGATCTCATCTTTGAATTTCTTGGGATGGCGATACGGCGTGGTTATGACCGGCTTGACTCCTGCTTCCAACTCAATAGTATGTTCAAACCCTCGATGAGGCGGTATGCCAGGAGGAATGTCAATGAAAACTTTATCATGCTTACTCAAAATATCCTGGAGTTCATCATCATGTGGAGGTGTCCGTTGTCCTTTTATAGGTTTCGTTGAGATTAAATAATGTGCAGTCTACACAACGTCATCGCACCGAAAAATTGCTTCCATCTGATGCGTTTAACCTTCCTTCGGACCCTTATTTTCCATTCCGTGGAGAACAACCTTCTTTCCATCGACAACAAAAGTGAAATCCATCCGTTTGAAGCTCTGAGTGTATTCATCAAGTGTCTCCATCCACTGTATACCCAAAATAACCTCCATGTCATCAAGGTCCATTATGAAGAAATCCTCGGTCATTGTGTGATTCGCCATTGTGATACTTAGCTGAGGAACAAGGTGTGTCCAGGGCAAAAGAGTCCCTCCGACAACCTTGACCTAAAGTCCTGCGTGTGTCTCCGTAGGTAGACCCTTGTGCTTATTCAGAGATGAGTTTATGAAATTTAGAGTAGCTTCGCTATCCAGCATCACCATAACCCGTTGTCCTTGGAGGGTTCCCCGTACATGAAAAACTGTGTACCTCGGGCTACCAGCTAGGGTAGTGGTTCCTTTGCATCGTACCAAAGCTGCAATTCTTTCCATACAGTTTAAACTGACCATGCTGGTGTCGTCATTTGGTTGGTTGTCTTCGGTAGGCATTTCTTCCTGTTTGTCCTCATCATCGGACACGACCTCAATGTAATGGATCTTCCCTTTTCCGAGGCATCTATGGCCAGGCTCCCAAGGTCCCTTGCAATTGAAACACAGTTTCTTCCTTCGGAGTTCCTGTCTGGTAGCTTCGTCCAACGACAACTTCCTAGGTAGAGGTTTATTTTCCCTCGAAAATGCTGACGGTTTGGCATGTGAGTAACTTCGAGAGGATAAGGCGGATGATGATGCCATACTCTGTGCCTTAATGATAGCCTCCGACACGGTGTCCATCCATGAAGAGTACTACTCGTCTTCTTTCGGAAATGTCCGTGACCAAAACAAAGAGTTTTTGAAATTCCGTAGTGTATTGATCGACCGATCCAGTTTGCCTCAGCTATGCCAAATCTTTGAAATTGAGTTCCGGATCTTTACCATCAAATTGATCTATCAGTCTCTCAGTGAATTTTGTGTAAGTATTTATCTGATCATTACCTAGTGTGATAGTGCCATGATGCCACCATTCATGCGCGACTCCCTCCAGATGCAATGTCGCAAATTTGATTGCTTCTTCTGGCACAGGATTCAACTGAAAGTAAGTATCAGCCTTAATTACCCATGTTTGTGCGGATATGGATCCGAATCCGTCAAATGGAGACAAATTTACTTTACTCAACTTCTTCTGAGATCATGGTTAAAATATCCTCTGTTTTCACCTCTCAAATATCTCATTCTCAAATCCGCGTAATCTTTGTAGGATATATCTTCCTCAAAATTTGCATTCTTCCAATCTTCTCTTAGTTGTTCTTGCATCTCTTCGAAGTTTGGTTGTTTCCCTCCATGTTGTGCCTCCGTCTGTGAAGGAAAAGTCGGCATGGAAGGTTGAGAGCGTGCTGGATGAGGGTTTGATTTACCCAACACTGAGTCTGGGTTGTGACCATTTTGTTCTCCGGATATTTTATTGCCTGCTAACTTCTTGAGTCTCTTTCATGAGTCGTTGCGTATTAGTGATTTGTGCTTGGTTCCTGGCAAGTTCCCTCAGTAGTGCCACGAGTTTGGCTGTTGTTGGTTATGGTTCGGCAGCCATTTGATCAATGGAATGTGTCCTTCTCTCCTGGCTATAAACTCTCATTCACTGTCCACAGGCTAGCAGGATCGAAGGGCTCTGATACCATTGTAATGTTCTCACGTACTGAGATCTGGTGTCAAACAATGAAATGGTCGCACAAGTGCCTAGAATGAGGTCCGTACGGAGGCTACTGTTATAGCCGTACAGTGTGGGGATAGAGGTCATACGAAGGCTACTATTCTAGCCGTACAGTGTGGGCTACTCTTATGGCCGTACGGTGGAGGATTGCATCACAAATAGAATGCTGTACGGTGGATTACTAAGTGTTGTATGGCAATTAGAGCTGAATGTACAGGGCCCAGAGATGACCGTATGTTGAACAAGGCTGGTGTGTGGTGAAGAAAGAGGGGAGATTGTATGGCGTGGGGTTGAGATGGCCGTATGATAGGTCGTACATTGGACTGGGGGACGACAAAAAGAATGCACGAAGGTGGTGGGAGGAAGGTGAAGGCCGTACGACCACGAAAGCAATAGTATGGACAGGACAAGAAGGGTACAGACGGATATTTGAGCCCCTCGATGAGAATACTCCTGTTCATTCACAAACACAGATTTTTATGGAATCCAGATACCAAATAATAAATACTCGAATATAGATAATTCCTTCAAGAAATATATAAGCCGAAAAGATGGTACTTCGATTTGCCAAATTTGAGCAAAGTATTACAGGATACCGAATAGGGTGAGGGTTGAATCCCACCAAAATCGGAAGAGCCAAATAGGGAAGATCTTTAACTTCCAAAATGGCGAACAATAGAGAATCCCAACAGGAATTCACAGTACAGAGAAAATAATCCAAAAACATGATTAAAGACTACCTACAAGCCGTGCTTAAATACCCGTCAGAAACTTTCCGAGGGTGTACAAAGATAGCCGACGGCGACACAAACTACAGAAACAAAATAAAAATGGGTCTAAGATACATTAAATCAATCGGCTCGTTACAATAGTTTGATAAATGATTTATTTTATAACAGGAACATTACAACTACCATGACAGAATAGGAGACCTTGTGACGAGGATAATGAATTAAAGTGGGCTACTGGGAAGGTTTCCTTGACTACATTTGATGGGAGTAGCAGAATGACAACAGAAGCTTGGATTCACAAGCTTGATACCTTCTTAGCACTGAGACCCATGATAGAAGTGGAGGTAATAAAATATGCCACACTACATTTAGAGGTAGTTGTACATGATTGGAGGTACCATGGGATGGTTACCCTTGAGCATAACCAAGTGACTTCATATCAGGACTTTGTGGATAGATTGGTAGAGAGGTTTGATAAGAAGGATCCAGAAGTCTACTTCAAGGAGTTGGCATAGTTGAAACAGATAGTCGGATTGGAGTATTTCATTAGTGACTTTTAGGAGCTATCCGTTATGGTGCCAGATATATCAGATAGGAGATTGGTTGTTTTGTTCATGAAGGGATTATCCGAACCATTGAAGGGTTGGGTAAAAGCTTTTCATCCATTCAATTTGCAAGAAGCGATTAAGAAGGCTATAAGTATGGAACAAGCAGCCCAGTAAATAAATTTCAGTCAAAGGGTGGAACATCTAGCAAAGACAAACCACTCTTCAAGAAACCTGAGAGGAATGAAACAAAGGCTGAAAATAAAGATAAATCATTTGCTCCTTTGGATAGAGAGACATTGAATGATTTAAGGAAGAATAAACTCTATTTTTATTGTGAAGGACCCTACGACATGAACCATGACTGTCTTTTGAGGCCAAAGGGGAAAGCAAACAGGGTTATGTGGGCTTATTATGAGAATTTTGATTCTGAAAATTCAGACCAACAATCTGAAAATGAGGAATCAATTGAAGAAAAGGAAGGCACAACTGATATAGGTGATGAGAAGACCGAGTGTAGACTTAAGGAGGCTCGTCTCACTAGTGTACAACAAGAGGGATCATTCAGGATGAAAGGGGTATTGGCTAGTCAGCGAGTTATTACTTTGCTTGATACAGGTGCTACTCACAATTTTATTGATTCTAGATTGATTGAGAGGTGTGGGATACAGATAGAGCAATTTGAGGGTCTGAGAGTGAGGGTAGCTGATGACTACATCCTCAAATGTGACAGGAAGATTACAAGTTTGCCCCTAAAGATCAACAATTTTGATTTCAAAGCAGATTTTATGTTGTTAACATTGGCGATATAGATTTGGTCTTGGGTATGACTTGGTTACATGACATAGGGGAGTTCACTCTCAATTTGAGAGATATGAAGCTTCAGTCAGAGGGGAAGACTCATATACTTAAGGCCATTCGTGACAGTGGGTTTAGGATTATGTCTTGCAGATGCATGGACAACTTGTTGAGACATGACTAGGTTGAGCGGGCAGCTTGTTGCATTTTAATGCCATCACAGGGGCAAGAAAAATCAGAATATCACCCAGACATGCAGGAATTGAGAATCAAGCACTACAAGGTTTTCAGCGAAATACCACTAGGTATGTTCAGCCCTTTTTACCACCAGTGAAATACCACCAGGGACTGAATGGAGGGACCGACCTCTGTAAAAATGAGTCAGAATTGCTGTCATAGGAATGCACTGGCTTTGTCCATCACCTCAATCTTCTCGGGCTGTGTTGCCTATGCCGTCTCAATGCTCTCAATTGGTTGTGCTAGCTGTATTGGTTGGGTTGGCTGGGCCTCGGCCAACAAAGAGGAAGATATGGTGATCACAGCGTCAGAGCCAATCACCTCTAGTCGAACTTGAGGTTTGGGCTTTGATGCTTGCATCTCTACCATCTCTGCAGCTAGCGCTGCTAGTGCAACTGGATTTGGTGAAACATTCTGTGGAGTCACAACATCGGTTGTGGCCGTCTGTGGAGTCATAACATCTGTCATGGTCGTTGGTGGAGTCATAACATCTGTCATGGAGTCATGATAACTGATGCATGTTGTTGGCCAAACAAAGGAATGAGCGAAGTAGTGGCTATCAAGTGTGCCAAAGTTGGCAACTGGGGAGGGGTGAAAAATGTAGACCCCTCGACCGCCGTGGCACTGCCAACTTCTGTCGAGGTACTCTCTTCCTTGGAATTGGCCCTACTGCTCTCTGTAGTTTCCTCCCTTTTGTTGTTCATGTCCCTGTATGCCTCCAATCCCTGCAATACTTTCTTTTGACTGGCCGCGGTTCCACCCGTATCTAAATGTCTCTAGTAGAATACTGGGGGTTCTCCTGGTGTCAACTTCCCCCCGGTGGAACTTCAAAGTCGTCGACTAGAAGTTGATGAAGGGTTGCTTCCAAAAACAAGTCGATGGCATGATGTGGTATGAAAAATGTCCGATGCTGTAGTGTCATAAACTCCTCCATCATGTCGGCAAGGACTGTGGTCCAATCATACACGGTACCGTTCATGAATGTAATTTGTGGCAAGGCTATATCTGAGGCCCTATTTGCCCTCGTCAACTTGCTTTTAATTACATCCATAATAGATAATACATCTCCACTGGCCCTCTCAAATGAAATCTCTTCGTAGTCTTCGACTCTTGACACCCTTCACCATCGACTCCATTTCCTCTGGTGTGAGATCGCGGTCCACCAATTTCACCCAACACTCTTTACGTTCTTGTGACAACTATGATTCTTGGTCTCCACTTTACGACCTTGGCCAGGAATGCCAAAAACCCTACTGAAATCTCGCAGTTTGAAAGAGACTGTCATAAGACACTTTTGGTAAAAAAATGTATTTGTTTTGCTGTTCTTGTTGTACATGTCTATCATAGTTCTTAAGATTGATTCAAACAGCCGAATGGAAAATCTCGGAAGTTGTATTGCCCAATATACTTATGCTCGTATCAGAATTTGTTTGATTAAATTTGTATCTGCAGTCTCTTGCCACCATTTCCGGCACTCACTGCCATTCAACCCTTCAAACTGAATTGTGAGGTGTGACAGGTCGACTTTCACTTTCTACTTCTTACTGCTGGATGTTGTCAGCCTTGCAACTTGGACTCCGAAAGCCAACATTCGCATTCTTTTCCATATTTTCCTGCAACTGATTTTTCCACTACTTTCTTTTTCTTGCGGACTCCATAGTAACGGTCTCTTGATTTGTCTTTTAATGTAACCAAAAGAAACGGTTAGGGTTTGCTATCTCTTTGTGTCTTCCATAGCAGTGCTTCTCTGGCGGCAATGATGCCCACGTTGAATGCCCTTGCTGTCCTTTACTTCCCCTACGGCTATTCTTTTCTTCCCGCGGACGCTATGCTTTGAAATATGGTTCCTTTCCTCTGGAATGTAGGTTCTTTCTTTTCTCCTTTAGCTGATACTCTTCTTATAACTTCCTTTTCCGGCAAACTCTCTGTCCCACCCGCGGCTTTACTTCTTTTCATGGATTATCCTCAGAAATTGTCGTGTATACTTTGTGTCATTGCAACCCTCCTGCGAGATGTATTTAAGTCCACTCTGCGGCTTATAGTTTGCACCCGTGGTGGTGTGGAGTTTAGTTGTGCAGATTATTGTCGTGTGACTTATATTGTGCACCTCCCTTTGCGGAAATGTATCCTTGTGGCACACTTGGTGTCCGCAGCCACATGCGTCCATGGAACACTTGGTGTCCGAAGGACACTTAATCTTCTTTTTTTAATTTATTATTATTATCTTTTTTCACCTAAGTCTAATTTTGCAATGATTTCTTACTTTGCCTCCCTGTCATTCCTGATAAATTTTTAACTTCGATCCATTGATGGTGTTGGGAATTTCGCACCAGTCCAAGGTCCACAGTTTTATGGATCCATTGTCGTTGACTTCTCTCACTTTATATGGTCCAAGCCATTTAACCTTGAATTTCCCTAGTTTTATCTCATTGTGACTGTTGTATTGAAGCATGAGTTGGCCTGGTTGAAACCTCGTTCTTTTCAAATGTTTGTCGTGCCACGCTTTTCAACATGTCTGCACCACCTCTGTCGCCCATTGCGCTGTTAATCTGCGTTCATCCAGTTTGTTCAATTGATATAGGTGTTCACGTAAACTCTCCATATCTTCGAGTTTATTGTCAATTGTAATTCGCAAGCTTGGGACCATAAATTTGGTTGATACTATAGCTTCTTGGCCGAACAACTGGAACGATGTCTGTCCTGTTGTGACTTCGAATGTGGTATAGTAGGCCCACAGCTCCGAAGGAAACTTTTCCTCCTAGTTTGCTTGTTCAACGCCACATGATTTGTATATGATGGCCACCAAAATTTTATTTGTGGTCTCCACCTGGCCATTGGCTCGTGGGTAGTATAGACTTGACAACGAATGAAACATTTTGAATTCCATTGTCAATAATCTGATCACGTGGTTGAGAAAGCGACCCCCTCTGTCACTTGTCAATTGAATAGGTATACCATACCGTGTGATGATTTGTCCATACAAGAACTTAGCTGTACTAATTGCAAAATTATCAGGTAGTGCCCCTCTACCCACTTTGTTAAATACTTTGTGGCTACCACTATGTATCGGCAGCGCCGGGCCCTACTTGCCTTCAGTGGACCGACGAAGTCTAGTCCCCAATGTTCAAACAACTCTTGGGCGTGGGACGGGTTTAATGGTATGAAGTCCCTCTTGACTGGTTTGCCAACTCTTTGGCATGTATTGCAGCTCAACACACGTGCCCGTGCATCGTTGTAAAGTGTGGGCCACCATAACTCGGCAAGCAGAACCTTCCGTGTTGTTGTGTCGGGTCCCATGTGGCCAGTTGCCGGACCTTCACGTGCTTCCCTTATAACACTTTGCACTTTTTCCTCCATTACACATTGCCGTAGTACTTGATCAAGACCCATCTTATAGAGAAGACCATTTATTAGTTGAAAAATCTGACTTCTTAAAACTAGCTTCCGCAGTTCACCTGGTGGCATCTCTCTCGGAAATTGAGACGTTGATAGATACTCATCTATAGACTTGTACCATTCCGGAAGAATGACGATTCTAAATAAGTGTGCATTTAGAAAATCATCATTGACCCCTTCCGACGGCTCCTTGGACTTGATTCGGGAGAGCTGGTTGACAATGACATGACTCTTCCCAGGTCGCACAATGATGGTGAAGGTGAATTCCTATAGTACCAACAACCATCTGCTAATTCTGCTTTGGATGATTGGTTTGTTCACCAGGTACATCAATGCCTAGTGATCCACGTAAAAGGTAAATGGTGTAGCCAATAGGTAATGTCTGAACTTTTCTATCGAGTACACCATCCCAAGAGCCTCCCTTTCAATGGTGCTATAATTCCTCTCGACTTTTGATAGTAGCCAACTTGTGAAATACACTGGGTGATCGAGGCCACGATCACCAGTCTGTGCCAACGTTGCACCTATGGAAAAGTTTGAAACGTCCATGTGGATGTGGAACTCCCTGTCCTAGTTTGGATGGCGCCAATATGGGCGGTCCCAACAATCTATTCTTTAGTTCTGTGAAGGCAGTCTCCTGCTCGGAATTCCAGATGTATGGTTCTCCTTTTTGTGTGAACTTGTCCAGGGGTAGAGCAATTTCAATATAATTCTTTATAAACCAACTATAGTACCTAATGTGCTCGAGAAAGGACTTGACTCCAGATACGTCTGTCCGGGCTTCCATTTCCACTATCACCCTTACTTTATTAGGGTTGGTCTTTAATCCTATCTTGCAAACAATGTGCCCAAGTAGTTTTCCTTGAGGAACCATGAACCGAGATTTCTTTGGATTTAGTGCCAGCCTTGGCTGACAACACCTATACATACATTCTTGAAGTGCCTTCAAGTGGTTGGCTTGTTCATTGAAAGTGGACCAATCATCCAGAAATGCGCGGAAGTTGCCTACCAACATTTTGTCAAATATGTGCAAAATGATCCTTTGAAACATGGCAGGTGCATTACACAATCCGAAGGGCATTTGGTTATACGCATACACCCCATCCTCCACCGCAAAAGTAGTTTTCAATTTGTCTTCCTCAGCAATGGAGAGTTGGTTATAGCTAGAGAATCCATCCATGAAGGAATACATCTCATGTTCTGCCACTTCTTCCAGAATTGTGTCGGTGAACAGAATTGGGAAGGGATCTTTTATTTTGATCGCGTTGAGGCACCGAAAGCCACACATATCCGGAATTGGATCCTGTCCTTCATCAATATCACAATTGGTGACACCCACTCACTTGTTTGAACTTTGAATATTATGCCGGCTTCTAGCATTCGTTGTATTTCCTCATCTACACGGGCTGCGTAGTTTTTGTTCATTCTGTACGGGCGCTTCTGCACAGGTATGGCTCCGGGTACCAACTATATGCGGTGGACACACATCTCTGGTAGGATTCTCTTTAAATCCTTGTAAGTCCATGCAAATACATATTTGTACTCCAAAAAGATTTTGAATGCGGCGACCTTCACTATCGGGTTCCAGTCGTCTCCCACAAGTATGTTCCTCGGATTCTCTGCATCTCCAAGATTAGTAACTGCTACAGACGGCTCTTCATATCTTATCTCTTTTCCTTCAAAGCAATGGGCAGGACTCTCATTGATCTCCGCGTTTCCTTCTCTATATTCCACGAACTGTGGTGGAAATACCTCCTCATCTTCGGGTTCCTCGACGCCAAGCATGTACGTATGGAAGAGTTCATAGTCTTCCATTTGCCAATGAAAAGTCCATTCAATGAACTGGTCTCATCTCCTAAACACTCCAATTCTAAAATGCCTTTGTCGTTCATATCCATTCTTCCTTCATCTCTCTGGTGCTCTCCATTTGACTCAGATTTCGACGACGATGCCATTTCTTCACTTGCCATTTGAGTTCGGAGATAAAACGCAAACTTCCGCTCTCCACTTTCCATTGACAAGATATTCTTCTTCCAGTTGTGATTTACTTTCGCGGCCACCAACCATCCTCTTCCAAGAATGGCATCATATCCCTTTTTCTTCAAGGGGATTACTACAAAATGCAACACAAATGGTTGCATCCTGACAGTTACTTGTTGAGCCTCCAAGGTCCCTAGGGGTTTTAGCCCTTGCTGGTTGGTGCCAAGTAGGTTGAATGTGGACGGCCATAGGGTAGGCTTTCCCAAATTCCTCAATGTCTTCTCGGGAAGAACATTCACCCCTGACCCACCATCCACAATGGTGTCCATTAGGATGGTTCCGAGGATTCCCATCTCAACTATCGTTGGGTGATGGCCGTTGCTTACTGTTAGCAACATGGGGTCTGTCGCCGATCCTTCTGGTACCGTTGGTTGTTGCTTGGTCAGGTTTGCTTGAGTATTAAATAATGACGTCCTTTTGTCTCCAACGTGTGTGCGTGGGTATTTAGTAATGTCGTCCTTAGTTGCAGTACTGCTTGTAACAGGTCTTGAACTCTGACGGGCACTTCCATTTGTAGCATCTGATTGACCAAGTTGTTCTCTCCCTCCAATCGCTGAGGAATAACATCTTTCATATCCTTCGTAGCCTTCATTGCTTTTTCTGTCTTCCCGTGCCTCCTGCAGCCTTTGCTTCTCCTTGCAGGTGTCAGGATAGGTGGCCTACTTAGTCTGGTTGCGGGTGACATCTAGAACTTTTTCCTCATCAATGTTAATGAGGTTCACTTGTTTCAGGCAGTTAACATCTTCAGGGTCCCCTGGACCGCACCATCGACATAATTTTTGCAGAGTTGTTCTTCGGACACTCTCTAGCGAAGTGGCCCCATTGGTTACATGCCTGGCATTGGATTATGGGCCTTCCCTTAGAATCATATTGTATTCGATTTCTATTGTCATTCCCGCCCCGTCCTCCTTGGCAGTTGTTTCGGTAGCCGCCGGATGTGACATTATTGTTGCCCTGGGTCTCATTGTTTGTGCTAGACGTGGATGGTTGTTCCTATGTGAATAGTATCTATTGGCTTCTAGTCTTAATGTTGGACGAACATTCCTTTGTAGAATGACCTAGGACCTGACAAATATCACATGTTGCCTTTTTGGGGCACGCTCCCTTTGAATGTCCTTTCTCTTTGCAAATCGTAAACTAGATTTCTCCTTCCTCCATGCGCCCACTAGTTCCCATCATGGATTTGAATTCCTTTCGCATCCATTCTAAGTCTTTTTGGAGTGCTTGTACTTTCTTGCTGAGCTCCTCCTCGCTGTCTGCATTGCTACCCTCGTCGGAGGTGTAACATCTCGATTTCTCGGGTCTTAATTAGCAATTAACATACTCAAAGAAATACAGTTATAATTTCATTTTCATAGGAAGACGATTAAATCAGTTTCGTTCGTATGAAAGGGATTGATGGTTAAAATCAGTTAAACAAAATTTCTTAATTGAAAACTTGAAACACCATCAAATGAAATTACTACAGAAATTGAAATCCACATACCATGGAAACTAAGGTCAAAATCAAAACTAGGGATGCTTCTGCAACCACCCGGATTAGTCCACAAATACCTCTATAACAATATCATGAAATGACTTCTATCCAATATCGTTAAATCAAAATCAAATGATGATTGTCATTAAATACCACTATATAAAACTAGGGCATCACTTACCACTGTAATCATTAGGGCATTGTTTACCGTTGGAATCTTTTAGGGCTTCCGATACCATTGATTCAAATAGGGCTTCCGATACCACATTCAATTAGGGTTCCGATAGCACTGATTCAATAGGGCTTTTAATACCACGGATTCAAATAGGGCGTCTGATACCACGAATTCAATTAGGGCTCCTGATACCATTATATCATTTAGGGTTCCAGTCATCACTCAATCAATTAGGGCTTCAGATTCCTTTCCTTCTGATTACTTAACTGTGACAGTAACTCAAAATTAGAAAATATACTTATATTCGATATTCATATAAATGAAAAATAATCCATAAATCTATCTCTTGCATCTAGGTGTAATGATGAAATAACTCAATTAATCTTACATTCTTGCATATTAATCATAAAAGTAAAGATACCTGTTCCGATATAAACAATTGGATACATAGCGTATCTTTGCTCGACGCACGTCTGACAACTTATGGAGAGGTGAAACATTGTTAGGGGCTTAACCACCCAACCTCAGACCAAATCTTATCCCCACATGATCTCTAGCTAGAAAGGCCCTCCCTACTTAGAATAGACAGGGGTCATCTTGCCATCCACTGGGCATCCTGGTATTTAACACACCATACAACTTGACAGTAGGAGATTACAATAACAGGATTATGCACGAGCTATTAAGGTTTTCATTACATAGTTATTCATATCCGATCTCATACTTGAATTCTTGCGGTTAACTCCACCTCTTCACCCTTCATGGCTTCTTGCTAGTGAATCCTATGTGCTTGAAGATTTTGATTGTTTTGTTATCATTTATACCTCTTCACTTTTCCATGGCTTCTTGCCGGTGAATTTCTCGGTGTTAGTGGATTAAATAAGTATTCTGATTATAAAAACATGATCATTGATATTGGTTCATTCATACATTCAAGTTTTACAATTATTATAAGGTTATTTAATGAAGATCTTCAATGAATTCTATATTAAGCTAGAAACCATCAACAAGGTGTTATAATCTAGTCTCAATCTATTAATGTATAGCCGGTTATGGTTTTAACATTCAGACTAGGAAAGAAAAGGCTATGAATATGCAAACCCCTTTGCATTATTTTCAGCTCTATCAATATGTACCTGACAGTAATCAAATAAAGAAGAACTAGGAATCACAACGCATTTGTCTTATTTCTCATAGCCGACTACAGTCGGACTTTCCATTTAGAAAAGGAAAATTTATAAAATATGAATGCATACACTGTATTACTCCTAGTCCTAGCAAATATGTAGCCAGCTGCAGTTGGACATACACTCAGAAAGAAGAATTTATAAAATATGAATCCCTTAAAAAAAACTTTGGAAGGAAAATCCATGACCTGATTATATATCTTCTTACTATGTCTGAAGACTTGCAGTTTGAGTTGGAAAATCTGTCCTCCTTTGGACGTTGTAGATATATTCAATGCAGAGTATATTTTCCTTAATGGCTGAGTGCCAAATGACAGAATGCTGCTTGCATATGGAAGTGCAGATGGGTGCTGAAAGTGGCAGAGAGGTAAGTAGAATTGTAGCCGGTATGCGGATTATGTCTCCCCGACTCCTCTCACTACTTTTATAAACATTCCGTGATCTTCTTGGCTCCTGCCGATTTAAGATTATTGCCCATACTATTGAGAGGAAGTCGGTATTAAAAATAAAAATGGTAGTCGGGTGCTTAAAAGGAAATGAATACCCTTTTCTCCCAATTCTCGATTCTATATATAAAGAAAAGTGGCTCTTTGACTACTGCTGGTTCAAGATTATAAACTATTCAAATTCCAAGAATTACATCGATATTCAAGCCAAGTGATAATCAGTTAAAAGCAAGAAATATTAAAATGAAAAGAATAACGTTGGAAGATAATAAGACAATTTGAATTGCCGAATATTAAATCGATTTATCTTGCCAAGTGTTATCGTTTAAAAGTAAATAGTATTAAATTGGAAAGAATAGAGTTGGAAGGTTGTAATTCGAAAATTATAATAATTCAAATGTTATTATAATTTTTGAATATTATTAAAATCTTATATGAACATATAAACATCATTTTATTAAATTATTAAATTATAATGGTGCCAAATCATTTTTATATTATATGCACGTAAATAAATATTTATTAAAAAAAAAATGATGAAAGATAAATTAAAATCCTTTGAGATACATTTTATATTTTAATCCAATTATTTTCTAATTATATTTATTTAATTAGCTCATGCGGGTCCCATAGATGTATCCTGTTTCGAGTCACTAGGTCCTCAACCCGTTTTCCCTGTGATGGTGATGCTCCTGCCTAATTCTTTTTTGACAATGCTTCCACCCCTTCGACGTGTTTTCTGCAAGGGAATTCTCCGTAATTAAATTATAAATTATTTAATCATAAATAATCTTAGCAGTTAACCTTCATCTCAATTCCATGAATTCGTGATTAGTGATCAACTAGCATGTTATTTTCACTTGAAATCATAATGACTAGCTATCTTACCATTTCGCTAGATTATAACAAATTAAACTGCCAACTAATTTCATGTGAATCTCAACAACTATATTTCAAATAAGGTAAAAAATTGGGGTGTAACATACCATTCCTCTTGTGGTTCATCATCGTCGACGAACTTGAAATTGTAAAGAATGTTATAAAGAAGTATTTTTAAAATTGGAATGTAACGTACCATTCCCCTTGTGTTTCATCGTCTTCAATGATCTCTGCAAATTAGACACTAAAAGAATATTTCGAATACAAGATATATATATATATATATATATATATATATATATATATATATATATATATATATATATATATATATATATATATATATATATATATATATATATATGGCATCATGATATCATCAAAATCATAATCGAAACTCAAGATCCATTTTTATTTCAAAGTTTTCATAAAGATACTTGCATGGTAACATAAAATTAATGTACTCACCTGAGTTCACTTTACCGTACTTGTGGTCATCTTAGCATCAATTGAGTTGATTCTGTTTCATATTCCTGTCATACTCATGTAGACACTCACCATACCATTAGTTCGATCCCATATTGATGTCTTCATTTAAGAGAGTTTTCAAGTTTTAATAACTGAAAGTAAGATAAGTATTCAAAATTGGAATTCTTCAACTAGGAAGTTCTAGATCATTATTTGATCATAATTTAAATCACTTCGTACCATCTGGCTTATGGCACTCATTAATGGGTAGATCATCCTTGCAAACTTACAGAGCACCTAAAAAAGGTTAGTGATTTCTTTCCATTTACGTAACCTTATCACCATAACATTTCATTAGATTATTCATCTCATGATAAAATATACACTTCATCTCCAAATCAATATACAATAGTTCAATATGTAAAGTCAACATCGCATGTGTATTATACATGTATAGCAATGTGTCAAAAGGGTATACTATGCAAGATCATTGTACATCAAATCAAGATCATAAGCATTTGAATCAATTCATAAGATTCTAATGAGTAACTCATCATTCATCTATAAATATCTAGAAATTTATCTTTTCCATTTGTATGACTTAGGCTTCCATGCCCATCTCGTCAAAAGTTTACATCTGTAAACAAGCGTTAATAGTTTCAATTATGCAAGTGTGTTTACTCCATACTGGAGCACCTAATGATTTTGTCGTTTAATCATCATCAAAAAGGATCATGGTTCATAGTTTTGTTTTCCTTCAGTTCAAGTTCAAATAGGTAACAATTTATTTCTGCAATTAATTGCATAAAGAATTATTTAGCCATCATCATGGATTTAGATAACATATCATCAAAGTTATAGGAGCTGGTTTGGATTGCGCAAGCCTCAACATCTAGACCCAGTTTAATCTTCTCATTCTCTACTGAGAATGGCCCTCCATCCTGGGATAAGGCGCATGTATCATTTTGGTCCTGCCATCTGAGTATTCTGGTGGTTTGAGTGTTCCATCAGTTATTCCTAAATAACTGAAGCATCTGGACAAACAAAAAATGATCTCATGATTGGCACATCTGCCTATATCTACCCTGGCCAAGGATTTCAAAGTTGGGTTTGTAAACCCAATCTCCACCACTCGACTTGCCAATAATTTTATCTTCTTAATTATGTTTCATCTTTATGATATTATAGTTTATACATTGGTCCATTTTATATCATTTCAGCCTTCTCGGATATTCTGAATGATTTCTCAATGTGATTTTCCAGTTTTGATTGCATTATCCAGTTATGCAAAATAAATCTTTTTCATCATTGCATTTTTAGTTTCTCATAAACAGTGCTGGACCCAAGTTTTCAACGTTGAACCTAGCGCTCTAATACCATATGTAACATCCCAATTTCCCGGGTCTTAATTAACAATTAACATACTCAAAGAAATATAGTTATAATTTCATTTTCATAGGAAGACGGTTAAATCAGTTTCATTCATATGAAAGGGATTGACAATTAAAATCAGTCAAACAAAATTTCATAATTAAAAACCTGAAACAACATCAAATGAAATTACTATAGAAATTGAAATCCACATACCATGGAAACTGAGGTCAAAATCAAAACTAGGGATGCTTCTATAACCACCCGGATTAGTCCACAAATACCTCTATAACAATATCACGAAACAACTTCTATCCAATAGCGTTAAATCAAAATCAAATGACGATTACCATTAAATATCACTATAAAATTTGGGCATCACTTACCACTATAATCATTAGGGCATCGTTTACCGTTGGAATTTTTTAAGGCTTCTGATACCATTGATTCAAATAGGGCTTCCGATACCACGGATTCAATTAGGGCTTTCGATACCACTAATTCAATAGGGCTTCTGATACCACGGATTCAAATAGGGCTTCTGATACCCCGGATTCAATTAGGGCGCTCGATACCACTGTATCATTTAGGGTTCCAGTCATCACTCAATCAATTAGGGCTTCAGATTCCTTTCCTTCCGATTACTTAACTGTGACAGTAACTCAAGATTAGAAAATATACTTATATTTGATATTCATATAAATGAATATACTCAAGAAATCAATATACTCCCTTCATCAATTCGATCACCTATCTTTATTGCAACTTTGTCGACACAAAAGATCAAACCTCCCAATAAAGGCATAAGTTTTGTGTGTGCTTGCAAAGATTTCTTATTCCATTACCACAACTGCCTTCACATTCGATTTGTTCAATATAGAAGTTGACTCTCATTGCTTTTGAATCTCCCTCTACTCAACAAATTTATACAGGTGCATGCGTTTTATAGCTTCTAAGGAATACTTTCTAAAAGCCTATCCACCGCTACAACATTACCAAATAATCTCGTTTCAATGTCTATGCAAGCGGCAACTCGTCAACCGAAATTCCAAGCAAAACTTTTCGCTTTGCATTCAGTTGACGCTTCTTTCAAATGCCCAAATCCTTTGCTAGACTCGGTACCTTTTTTTCCTAAAGCAGGATATGCTCCAAGCCTTTGTTGATGTTTGTTGTACCTTAATCAAGATTGTTAGTGAAGACAAATTCTCTGCTCAAAAATCAAGACCCATACCGTTTGTCTATTCTTGCACTTCCTTGCAATAAGAAAAACAATCCTTCAAAAACAATGTCAAACCAAGCTTCAATGCATACACCAATCGTTGAATGATCTCCGTCTTGGATTAGACTTAATATATCATCTTCGATGTTCAGTTGTAGCTCCTTTGCACAGAGACTCCGTTCACAACAAAGATAGATAGATAGATAAAATTTTAACGTCTGCGAGGCTAAAAATAGCCTATGGGACAGCAAGACAACTTAAGTAGACTTAAGTAGCTCCGTGCGTTTCTTGTGTAGGATGATGATGAGCCCACCCAATTGCTCAATGTACTCTTCGTTGAATAGGTTATGCCAAGAACTGTCACATATAGTATCCGCAAATTTATCTTTGGTGTCCTTGTAGGCCTCACATTCAAAAATAAAGTGCTGTTCAGTTTCGACTTTCCCAGAATTGCAGAATTTGCAAATTCTCTCTTCCCAAGCCTCCTTTGGCCTCTTCCAATGCCCGGTCTCACAAGAAGTTGGTAACAGTTGGTTCTCAATTGAGCAATAAGAATTTTAGCCCTTCAAGAAATGTTGGTTCCTATGCACGCTTTTTGGAGTTGATCACAAGTGGGGTTGAACTCATTTATATAATATATTTTCTTTCTTCCGATCTCACTTCCCCAATTTCTCTTGTAGAATTTCTCCATAACAAAAACCTTTATTTCTTTATTATTTGTGGGGCACATATTGAATTGAATATTCCATTTACTCATCCATTTGATGTTTTGTTGCATCCATGTCCTTTTTCGCTTACATAGTGTATCACTAAAGACAACTTTAGGCCATCTATTCTCTTCCATTTTTTCGATTCTTTTTAGATAGCTTAAAACACGAACCATAGCAAGTGACTCAATAGGAGCAGCCCCCATTTTACTTAGCATGATATCATATGGAACAATGTTATTGATTTTAAACTTGCTTGTGATTAAACGCTTTTGGATTCCTTCGATTTATTTCCATTGTGCTATAGTAGTGTTGCTGGCCCATAATTCACACCCGTAAAGAACAAGCGGCAACACAAGAAGACCGAACAAGGTTTGGATAGTTTTCCAATCCCACAACTCCGCTTCACGGCGCTTGTTCTAAAGAGCATAAAAAGCTTTCCACCCACCTAATGTCCTTTTATGCCTGCAACTAGACCAGATTAGTTTTTTGTTGAAATTGATGCCAAGGTATTTATACTCCGCAACTTCTTCAAGAACACTTCCGTTGTAATAAAACTCATGTTGATGTGTTTTTTATTATTAGAGAAAATCATAATCTTAGTCTTGCTGATATTGACCTGCATCCCCACCATTTTGCAAAAGCTCTCAAAAGAATATAGATGATCTTGAAAACCATAGGCAGATTTGGCAATCAAAATGAGATCATCCGCATAGAGGAGCAGCTTTATAACAAATTCACCTAGTTGAAAGCCTTCACCTTTTTGCATGTTTAACCACTCTTCTAGTTTGTCAATATATAAACCAAACAAAGTAGGAGATAAACGGCAACCCTGCTCGACTTTGATATCACTCCTAAAACATTCTGAAATGCCATCTGAAGTTCTGATTTTGACTTTCATCTCTATGTACATCCTATGAACAACAGCTCTGAGATGCATAGGAATCCCCAATTCTTTCATCCTGAGCCAAAGCTTGTCTCTAGGGACAATGTCAAAAGCTTTTTTAAAGTCAACAAAGTAACAAAAAACCTCTTCCTTTTTCTCCCACTCTTTTTCAATAATGTGCCTTAGAGTGAGACGGTGATCCACTGTTGAGTGCTTTGGCCTAAAACCAGCTTGCCCTTTAGCACGTTTATGGTTTTCTTCTGCCCATTTGCTAATCCTAGTTTCTATCATGCTGCCAATAAAATTTAGCAAAGAGGGGATTGATCATAATAGTCTAGTAGTTGGAGGGGTTCTTAACATCACCACTCTTAAAAAGTGGTATTGCAAGGCTGATTGTCCAATATTTTAGAAAGCCTTCTTGGCAGATTTTGTTGAAGATTTTAGTGATGTGCGGTGCAAGAGTTTTCATACCCCACTTCAAATATTCTGCTTGAAGCTCAACAAGGTCTTCTGCTTTACCTCCACCCAACTTCTTAATCCCTGTCTCTATCTCTTGCATTGTGAAAAGATTTGTAGTATTGTTGACCAAAGGTGGCTGTTCCACTCCACCCTCTTGTTCATAAAGTTTCAGTAATATTAGTTTCAGTTTGCTTTTTCCTTAGTTGGAGTTCTTTCGAAAAAAGTTTGGGGTTATTTCTGCCCAAGAAAATTAGCTCCTCTCTCCTTATGGACATAAAATCGGTTTTTTTCTTCTTTAGGATCTGTTTGTAGGCCTTAATGTCAAGGTTAGTTTTATTTGACTCCCTTAGGTTTCTCCTAGCCCTCTTGCATTCCTTGTCAAACCATGCATTGACTGGAAAGCAATTAGTTTCAGATTTTCTATTTTTTGCTCTCTTGCATTTTGAAAGAGCCTCATGAATCAGATTTGATAAATCATGACTATTAACAACATGCTTATACATAGGGTGTCCCATACCAAGTTCCTCAAGAGTAGCTCTGAAAGTGTTACTGTTATCTGAAGTCAACAAAATTCTGCCCTGAGAAGGGGGGTGTTGAGGGCCTTGGTTTTTTGCCCCAATCCGCCTATCCTTTGCCCAATACAAATTTATGTACAACAATCTATGATCTGATTTGAGATCTCAAATGTGCTCTCCAATTTCAACTTCTTCAATATTCTCATACAAATACTGCAAACAAATTACATAATCTACCACACTTGCTCCGTTGTATGTGTTGCAAGTGAAATTGCCCAACTGAGCCCATCTAGCCAAACCATTACAGATTATTAGATCAAATGTGCCATAGAGTGATCAATTCTTCCCCAAAATGATTGCAGCGTTTAGCATCTTCGGATATTCTTTCCTGTTGATGATTTCTCTCTTCTATGAGCCAAATAGGGTTATCGTTTACTTTGGGGCTGAAAATACTTGCTTGCCGATTTGTTGTCCTAGCATTGAAATCTCCAACAAGAAGAACATCCCCACGTTGCGAAAAAACAACATCTTTCTTTAACGCAGCATAGGGGTCATTGTGATCTAAGCTGCACTTTTTATAAGTTTTAGATACCTGTGGAGCAAAGTAACAAGCTGCGATCCTGAAAAGAGTGTTATTTTCCATGATTTTGAGCCATATAAATTGTTTATTAGAATCAGTCTTTTCCAATTGAATGGCACGACCTTCGCTTTCTTTTACTGGAACCATTATACCTCCACGACCTTTACCATTTCCTGCTGCTTCATTCCACACTGCCAGCTTCTGGTAGCCTTCAAACAATGGGGTCTTACATCCCTCATGCTCATGTGTCTCTATGAGACAAATAATGTCTTTGCCTTCCGCAATAGGCCCTAACCCAGGCCAACGTCTCCATGGATAACCTCTGCAATTCCAACAAACTAAACTTAAGGACGCTTGGGTTGAGCTTGATTGCTATTTGTTTTGATGTGGAAGACTTGGAGTTGAGTTATTATCACTAAGCGTGATTGTTGATCTTGTTGTATCGTTGCATGCTAAAGTGTTTGTTGTCGCCCTTGTCGCCCCTTTGTTGCCTTCTTGCTGTCCTTCATTGGGGCGGTGGCCAAAATGAGCAATAATTGCTTTTCCCTTGAACATCCAAGCTCTTTTGCCTTCATTTCTAGCTGTTCTGATTTTTTCCATTTCCATCCTTCTTTCTTCTTGCTATCTCATAGTTAGATCCTCTCCTAAAAAGAAGCGAGAACCCCTCAAGAGTTGTTTTTTGTTAAGTAGATTTTGTTTGTCACTATTACTGGGCATGACTACCTTGATTGGCCTATTTCTCTCAGCGTGTGGTTCGCCAACCCTCCAAGCTTGGCAGATTTTACCTTGCCACAACAACACTTCTTGAAGGAAATCCCTCGTTAAGTCAAGGGTATGTTCGCCTTCCCCATAATCTTTTATTCCTTTGATAATTATATTGGATGCCCTAAGCTGCCTTTCCTTGACCTCTCTGTCTTGTGTGCTCACACGAATCTTTGCCTCTTCCCTTGCCAGATCAAGGTGTTTGCTGTTTTTGTCCCAAGTTTTGGTGATTTCTGAGAAACTTATTTTCTCCTCTTCAACCTATGCCTTTCCCAGCGAACTAGCTTGAAGAATCATTCTCTCCTTATTGTGAAATGGCTCGGTATTTGCTGTGACCTTGTTTGCTTCCAATGTAGCATTCAAGTTTTTCCATTCATCCTTCATGTTCTGCCATTCAAGCTTCCTTGCTAAAAGTGTTTCTTGTAGTGTTGAGATTTAAGCTTTTAAAACGTTGTTATTGTTTGCGAGAGCTTTATTTGCTGCAATTAGCACCTATATATTGCGGTAACTTTCTTGTTCCTTAGCCTCTAGGAGCTCCAACCTCCTCGTGGCCCTCAAAAGTTCTTGTACACAAAGATTTGGGCACCAAGCGAGAGGTGTGGAGGTAGGGCTGTAAGTGACAGGGTCAACAAAGTTGCTGCTACCACACAAATGACTGTCACCACCTAAGTGTGGAGGAAGGCACATTTTGACAGCATCTATTTGTTTCTTCTCTTGTTTATGCAATCTCTGCCCGTGTTTTTGCTTTTCATATGAACATTTCAAGCGAGCAAGTCTACGTTTTAAAATGCCCTTGAATTGTTTAACATTGACCCAAATATATCTCCCTGTCTTGCCAAGTGAGGCCATTTTGACTTGCCCCAAATGGTTAGTTTCAAAGTGCACCAGAATTTCTTGACCATTTTTGACCAATGAGATGGTTTGTTTTCTCATATTTTGCATATCCACAGTTTGTTTTCCCATTGTTTGTGTATCCACAATTTTGTTTTTCCATTGATCAAAGGAACGAAAGACAAAACAAAAGGTAGCAAGAGCAAATATCAAACAATTGCTTTAACAACGCTTCATTTATGTCATTTCTTCTTCTAGCTGTGTAGAAAATGACACGGTAGGACAGGAACTTACGCTACTCCCGCTTATATTCTCATGATGTAGTTACAAAGCAAACAAGCTTATATTAATTGTTCTTTTTTTTACCGGTGAATTTCGAGACTCAAACTTCAATAATGTTCAGAATAAATAAATCTCTACTAATTTCACCATTAAATAATTTCCAGGCAATTATATACTTTGTTGCTTGGCGACTTGTGTTCTAAATAACAATGACGGTCCCTTGGCTTACCATACCATCCAATATTGAACAGTTGTGGAAATAAAATATTTATCAGAATCCTGATGTTTGAGACAATACTTAATATCAATGTTAAAACTGTGATTCCACTAGAGCACTTCAACATCCAAAAACATTCACACCACAGCTAAGAATTTTCAGATTCTCAAATCTTACAAAATCAACCCCGTGCACCTTTGTTCTCATTAAAACTGTATTTAAATTTCTGCAAATATTCAACCCTGCTGATAGACAAGCTCTGATACCACTTTAGTACCCTGGCTGGGTATCGTCTTCAAACTCTGAAATGAAAATCACAGAATAATGAACAACAAATACTTGCAACTGATTTTATCAAATATTCAACAAATAACCAACAATTTATCCAATATAACAAATTCCAATAATCTGAAGTTTGTTATTGCATTATATATTAGCAATACAATAACTCTTAGTACCACCCAAATCCAATCTTACAAATAGAGATATAGTCAGATTGGAAGTACTGAAAATCAGAGATACAAATAAGTACAAGTGAGACACTTGAAATGATGCCTCCCCTATGATGGGTTTTTGTTCACCGTCTTCTGACTAGTATGTTTTCGTCCTCCAAGCAGGCTGAAAGCTGAAGCTTCCAATTGACTCTCCAAGAGAGCTCAATATCCAAATCAAATCCAAGCAAATATCCAAGTATGCTAAAATGAGCTCCTCTTTTTAAACATGATCTGGTGACCCTTCCTATTCCTCTGCTTGTCCCTTCATTCTTTATTCTCTTTTGTCCATATTTACACTTAAGAAAATACAGCCTTATTGTAATAAAGTGACACATGCATTTAATTTTAAGGTCACTTTATTGAAACATAAATAACCACTCGAGCTCTAGAGTCCATGTGCAATAGCTCGTCGAGGCACACCATGTCCAATACTGAACCCTGGAATATGGGATCCTACTAACTATGAATATTGAATAGTGAATGTCTCAAAAACTTTGCTAAACCACTTTGCCTGGCCTGAAGTTGCACATGCTTGGATCCAAACTCGCAATGATCTCTTGAAAACTCCTGCTTAGCCCAAGGCTGCATAGCGGAAATGGGCTAATGATGTGACAACAGTCATAAACTAGAAAAGGGGACATTACAGTTGGCCATAAGAGAAAAAATGATTGTGTTTTGTTGCTTGCTCTTTCTGCGAGTTGATCTATGCTCAATGAGCTCATCATCATGAAGATTTCCTATAGTCTTGGCCCACCACTTAGGTCGAACGGTAGAACTACCAACATCTAGGAAAGGAGAGACACTATCTCTTGGGGAGATTGTAACAAAATCTTGAGGAAAATTAGGTGGTGCTACATCATGAGTGGTAGACTCGTCATCTCCAGAGTCAAAATGATTTGAAGCTCTGCCATCAGGGGAACCAACAGGAAGACAAACATCCACATTACAAGCCTTTACATGCTGATCCTCTGGGTTTGTAGTAGAAAGAAATGGACTTGTAGCCTCATCAACTGTCAGCCGACTGGATTGTCGTCGGTGTTTCTGTAGCCAACGGAGTGATTGTCGTCGGTGTTTTTGTAGCCGACAGGATGATTGTCATCGGTGTTTCTGTATTCTGTAGCCGACAGGTAAATAGTTTGTAGCGGACATAATGTTTGTGGTCAACGGACTCCTTCGGGAAGGTTCGGCGGATAGTATTTATATCCCGTCTGGGATCATTGTAATTGATCTTTGATCTTCTATCTTTAATCATCTATCTTATATCTGATCTTGTAATGTTCTGGCATATGCGAATAATAATCTAAAGAGTTCTACTGTTCGTGTTCTATGGTTTGTATGCATTGATTTAATTTACCCATACGGTAAACATTTGGCACCGTTGCCTTATGAACCTGGAAGGTGGGAGGAATGAAGATTAATGCCGAATCAGCTTAACGAGGATCGAAATAAGGCCAAGGGAAAAGATGGAATCCGTACTGCACAAGAAAATTTAATTGTGGCATAGCAAGTTGAACGCCGAAGGAGATTCCAGAAGATTGCCGAAGGAAACAGGAGCATGGAGGAATTGTTGGAGGAGACTCGACGATAGGTGGAGTTGGTGGAAGAAGCACACGAGGAGTTCTTGAATTGGTGTTCGTTGAGGGAAGAAAATTCAGACGGAAGAGCATCAACTCGCACGACTCACAGTACTGAGGGAGCATGAGCGTGGAGTGACCTCTTTGTCTAGGATAGACTTCCGCGGGAAACAACTTCAGAAGATCCTTCTTTACCAAGGTTCGCAGTTGTCGAGGTCGACGGTGTTAAAGAGCAGATCGCCGGAGTCGCAGAGCAGATCGCCAGTGTGAGTGCAGTCTGCTGGTGTGGGAGAACAGTTCGCCGGTGTGGGAGTGCAGACCGCCGGTGTGGGAGTGCAGTTCGCCGGTGTGGGAGAACAGCCCGCCGGTGTGGGAAACCAGTTCGCCGGTGTGGGAGTGCAGACCACCGGTGTGGGAGCCTGTTTACAGAAACCAATCGTGATGGCAGGACCAAAAGAGAAATTGCCGAAGTTCAATGGCGATGGTACGGCCGATCCCGTTCGACATTGCAAGACATGTGAAATGATCTGGAAGGCAAATGGGATAACTGATGAAGACGACTGGATGAGGCAATTTCTGGCCACCCTACGAGGCGTAGCAATTGATTGGTTCACTGATACAGAGCCACAAAAGCTAAATAGCTGGGATAACATTAAGAAGTTCTTGGCAGAATTTAAATTGTTGCGGGATGATAATGAAATTGTAGCAAAGATTTTCAATACCAAGCAAGGGAAGAATGAGACTGTCCGCATCTACGCCAGGAGATTAAAAGACTTAATAAACAAAATGGAAAGCAAGCCGACGGACGGACTTCAGAAAAGATGGTTCGTGGAAGGCCTCTGCTCGAAGTTGCAGAGGAAAATGAAAATTTTGCCACCGTTGTCATATGCGGACGCTTATAACAGAGCACTGGACCTCGAAAGTGAACAGAAGACAAAGAAGAAGAAAACTAGCTCATCTGATTCTGACGACGACGAGCCTGCCGGAGACGATAGCAACGACGATGAAGGCAGCAGTAAGAAAGTTCGTGCCCTAAAAAAGGATATGATCCGCATTATGGAGTTTAAAAACATGCAGAAAGAGCCAAAAGGTAGTGAGCTATGGTGCACGGAGTGTAAGACCGACGGTCATACTAAAGGATCGTGTCCAAAGAACCAATTTTGTGACATTTGTCAGATCATGGGCCATTCGACAAAAGAGTGCCCGTTTAACATGAAGACGAGGATCTTCGCAGGTGTTTCTTACACAAGAGGCTTCCTTGCCGAGCAGTAACGGAAATACAAATAGCGCAGGTGCCACATCCGGAGGAAACAGGAATAATAGCAGAGGGCAAATAACAACAATGCAAACAATAACAATAATAATGGGAGCCGAGGTCGAACCCAGTATGATGCAAATGGACGGCCGATCGTTCAATGTCAAGCATGTAATTTGTAGGGTCATTTTGCGCGGGATTGTACAACGGCAAACACACCCAAACTACTATGTAGATGGTGCGGACTCGGTAATCACGAAGATTCCAAGTGCCCAAAGTTTGAAGTAAACTTGATCACTGTCAGCACGGATGTAGAGGAGGTTTTGGCAATTACACAGAGGCAAGCGGAGGAAAAGAGAAAATTGGGGGAAGCGCAGGCGGAAATTGTAAAGGCATCATTGGCGGGGACATCTCAGTTGAAGGACATCATCGGCACCTTGGCAAGGAACTTCACAGAACAAAACATTGTACGACAGATCTTACAAATGGAGGTATCGGTCAAGATAAGTGACCTCCTCACAATGCCCCAGTTACGGACGACCATTCTAAATCATGCACCATTTCTGAAAGCAACGGAGGACACGGGAAGGGATAGTAGTGCAACGGCGGCAACAGACCCAATGCTTAATGCACCATTTTCGAAAGCAATAGAGGACACAGGAAGGGATAGTAGTGCAACGGTGGCAACAAACCCAATGCTTCTGGCTCTCACGATGGGAAGGCATCCGGCGATCGTCGAGATGGGAATTTTGGGAAATGTTCTGACAGACACAATTGTCGACGGAGGGTTCGGTGTGAATGTGTTACCAGAGGATACTTGGAAGAAATTGGGAAAGCCAACCTTATGGCCACCTGCATTCCAGTTGCTCACGACAGACCAACACAGAATCAAACCGTTGGGAATCTTGAAGGCGCAACCGGTAACTATTGGAACGCAACCATTTTTATTGGATTTTGTGGTTATTCCATTGAAAAGAAAAGGATATGATGCTATACTGGGACGGGATTGGTTGGTGCAAGCAAAAGTAAAACATGATTGGAAACGAAATACCCTATCAATGGAGGGTGGAGGCAAAAGATTCACAATTGACCTGCACACGCAAATGGTCGGCGAGGAGGCAGCATCATCAGATTCTGAAAGTGAAGGCGAGAGTGATGACGAAGGAAAGAGGAGAATGGAACCAGACGAAGGAGGAGTATTGAAACTTGACGGAGGATCGAATGACGACGACCTGGACTCGGTGAATGGCCTTTTCCATTGGCAGATAGAAGACTATGAATTGTTCCCAAGTTGTAATATATTAAGGGTCGATGAAGGTGAAAAAACAGAGACAAATGAATGTCTGAAGGAATACAGAGAAACGGAAGAAGGAAAGGTGGTTATGGCTGAAGCTGAGGGAAAGAACATACAGTCCAAACCAAAGTAACGAGAATCGGAATCGTATCGGAATCGGCACGGCCGAATCGAATCGTGAATCAGGGGTGAATCGCCGGTGAATCGGCGATGAATCGGCAAATTTGAAAAAACCCTTTAAATGTAGAGATTTTAACAATTTAAGACTTATTTCATGCACCCGTTATTGAATATAACTTAAACACACTATAACATCATCAAATAGAAGTTGAAACTTAACATATATAAACATGGAAGTTTGTGTTTACCACATGGGGTAAAGAGATTTTATAAGACAGCTTCACATCCAACACCTACTCCAAGTGCTTCAAAGCATATCATCCCTCTCGAAAGGCTTGCTCTATTGTTCTCTCCACCACAGACACTCCATGCCTGCAACAGCTTCAGGTCTCATCAACTGGTGAGACTTCCCACGACTGATAACCGCAGCGACTGGGGGTCTAGGGGGCAACGCCCCCAGCGGGGTCGAGGGGCAGCGCCCTCGCGGGGTCCTGGGGCAGTGCCCTGGGCGCGCTCCTTGTCGCGATACAGGGCGGGGTCGAGGGGTAGCGCCCCCGTCGCCAAAACCAAATTTGCACTCTGAAACCCACACAAAACTATATGGAACACACTATTTTTGTGATTTTCTTCTGATCCCACACTCTTTCTGGGAACCGCTGATGTTTTACTACTTGATTATGTCTTTCCCTTCACTTGGGCATCATCCGTTATGCATTCTAAACATTTTTTATTTGTCGTCGTTTTTATTTATTTATTTATTTTTTTTATAACTTATTGTTCTTCTTTTCTCTTCTCCTCTCTTCTAGTCATGCTTAACAATTAGAAGGCCCTTTAGGGTTATAACAAAGAGGAAAGGTAAAAAAGAAAGCAAAAAACATAAGTGATTTTTTTATTATTTCCAACTAAACATGCATGCTGTTGGCAGCCGATTTTTGGCGATTTCTAATGGCGATTCAGGCGATTTTTTGAGTGAATCGCCGATACATGCGATTCAGGCGATTCACCCGATGAAATCGCCGATCACGATTTCCGACTCCAAAAAAATCGGGGTGCATGAATCTGATCGCTGAATCGGCGATTCACGCGATTCTCGTTACTCTGGTCCAAACCAAGAAAAAAACAAGATCTCACTGTCCAGTACAATGTGAATAGACCGTGCGGAAAGAAAAATTACACCGCAGCATAAAATTAGTTGAAGGGTGCCGACGGCAAGGAAATAATCTAGATGCGCAACGATCGCATGTAGAGTGGGCGACGGAGGTGACACAGAATAGGCATAAGGCGTGGCATGACAAACTCAACAGGTTTCAGCCGGGGTAGTTGGTACTCAAGTGCGACGGTCGGAATGAAATCAAACAAGAATGGTTTAAGGCAAGATGGGTTGGACCATATCAAATCCGAGAGGTTGGCGATAATGGAGCGATCAAATTGTCAACCTCGCACGGCGAAGAGATACCTCACGCAGTGAATGGATCCAAATTGAAAATATATGGTGCTAGGAAGACTCCGTCGTATTTGCAGAAGGGCTAGCTAACTCCCTTGTCGTTGCAGAATGGCGATGATCGGAGGCAAAATTGAGGTGCTCTGTTTTTTTTTGTTAATAAAAAAAAGAAAAAGAAAAAGAAAAAAAGTAGTTCTGCGGACATGTCCCGCAGGTAGCCTGTCCGTGGACTGTCCTGCAGGTAGCTCCTGCGGACATGTCCCTCGGGCAGCCTGTCTGCGGACTGTGCTGCAGGTAGCTCTCGCAGACATGTCTCGCCGGCAGCTTTTGGCGGGAGGTCTTCCGCGGAACCTTTCCGCGGAGTTTTTTCATGCACTTCCGCGCGACAACAGAATTTTCTGCAGATTTTCTCTTTCACTCTTTGCGCAGGGACGGTTGAGGCTACCTTTTTGCAGTCTTCCGCGGGTTCTCGTTCGTTGCATTTGGTGGCCCATGGCGTTATCTGGAGGCTGCGGATTTCAATCTACTTGACGCAGGTGGAAAACAACATGCCGGCATTGTTATTCTTCTATGCGATTTTGCTACAAGAAGACTTGAAGGCTTGAGACGGGGGAACGACAATTGAAGACGAAGAGGCGTTTATTTTTCATTTTTCTCCCTGTGTGCTCCACAGACATTCTTCCGTGGGCAGTGTCTTTCGGTAGGAAGTTTTTATCAAGGTTGCGCATTTATTTCCGCGGGTGTTTTTTATTTCTACGACATATGCGAATAGTGTTGGTATATTAATGTCATGAGTTGTTTATTTTGGCAGCTGAGGAAGGAAGAGACGACTTCATCGTAGGCAATGATAGTTGTTGGGTTCATGTCACGCAGAGGAATTTTGCAAAAAAGAAAAAGAAAAAAGGAAAAAAAAATGACAATAGATTCAAAGTGTTCGAAATGAGTAGCAGATGATGCTAAAAGGAAGGGAAAGTATCGGTGGTTGCCAGAAAGAGTGTAGAATCGGCAGAAAATGACAGAAATGATGTGTTCTATGCAGTTTTGTATGGGTTTCGGAGTGCCCCAGGACCCCGCGGGGGCGTTGCCCCTTGGACCCCCAGTCGTTGCGAATATCAGTCGTGGGAAGTGTGACTAGTTGGGAAGACTTGAAGTTGCTGCAGGCATGGACTGTCTGTGTACCAGAGGCACTGGGAGTAGGTGTTGGCCGAGAGGCTGTCTTGGTGGATGCATAGAGAGCTCAGGAGGAGTGGGTCATCCAGAAGGCAGTACAACAACACTTAGCTCAGTGGACCCAGTGTTGGAAGCAGAGAAAGCAGCTGTGAATGTATTTTGTTTGTTAATTTGTCTTAGAATTTTTGTTAGTCGTCAGGAGGCGACTCTTCTTTTTGGGGGGGATGGTGTCAGCTGACTGGATTGTCGTCGGTGTTTCTGTAGCCGACGGAGTGATTGTCGTCGGTGTTTCTGTAGCCGGCGGGATGATTGTCGTCGGTGTTTTTGGTATTTAGTAGCCGACGGGTAAATAGTTTGTAGCGGACATAATGTTTGTGGCCGACGGACTCCTTCGGGAAGGTTCGGCGGATAGTATTTATATCCTGTTTGGGATCATTGTAATTCATCTTCGATCTTCTATCTTTAATCATCTATCTTATATTTGATCTTGTAATGTTCTGGCATATGCGAATAATAATCTAAAGAGTTCTACTGTTCGTGTTCTATGGTCTGTATGCATTGATTTAATTATCTGATCTTGTAATGTTTTGGCATATGCGAATAATAATCTAAAGAGTTCTACTGTTCGTGTTCTATGGTTTGTATGCATTGATTTAATTTACCCATACGGTAAACATCAACTAGAACATCACAACTAAATATAAGATGATGTGTCTCCACATCAATAAACTTGTAAGCCTTGTTATTGTTGCTGAAACTAGTAAACATAAGTTTTTGGCTCTTGGAATACAACTTGGCATGCTTTTTTTTGGAATCCATACATGAGATGTTGAAACAAAGATTTTTAGATGCCCACCATAGGCTTTTGTCTTGACCAAGCTTCTTTAAGAGTTGTCTTCTTGGTGACATGTGTCGGTGATCGATTCTGAAGGTAGACTATTGTATAAACCTCTTTAGCACAACATTTCTATGTTCCATCATAGGACAAGCCATTTCAGTAATGATGTGATTTCTATGTTCAACGACACCATTCTTTTGAGTAGTGTATGGTGTGGTGAGTTGGTGCTTAATGCCATGTGTAGCACAAAAAGTGAAGTCAGATGAACGAACAACCTCCACCCCTGTTTGCCGCATAGATTAATTAAGAAACGCACACAGACAAAGAATACGAACATGAATAGCAACCAGCGAAACTTTTATTATTATTCGCATATGCCCACAGTACATTATGCTTCCATGATAAGATATGATGATCAGATGCATACAATGCTTCCCGAAGGGGTTATAAATACTTTCCGAAGAACTTTCCCGAAGGAGTCCGTCGGCCAGATACATTATGTCTGCTACACAACAAAAACCTTTCCGAAGGGACCCATCGGCTGATACACAATTTCCTTCCTGAAGGGACCCGTCGGCTGATACACAATTTCTACCGACGACATCATCCCCCCAAAAAAGAAAAGTCGTCTCCTGACGACTATTACAAAATCTCTGAGACAAATCAACAACCAAAATACATTGACTGACTAACTGGTCTTTAACATCGTCACCTTAGCCAATCTGACATCTGACCCTGATAGCCACCTGTGCCGCTTTTTGCCTTCCAATTCCGAGTACACTGAACCAAGTGTCGCTGCATTGCCTCCAATTGGATGATCAGCTCCTCCCGAGCTCTCTACGCATCCACCAAGACAGCCTCACGGCCAACACCTACTCTCAGTGCCTCTGATACACAGACACTCCATGCCTGCCGCAGCTCCAAGTCTTTTGAACTGGTCAGACTCCCACGACTGATATCCGCAACGACTGGGGGTCCAGGGGGTGGGGTCGAGGGGCAGCGCCCCACTTCGCAACCCACACAGAAATGCATGGAACACACCATTTCTGTCATTATCTGCCGATTCTGCACTCTTTCTGGCAACCACGGATGTGTCCCCTTCCGTTTGGCATCATCTGTCACTCATTCTGAACAACTTGATTCTGTTGTCGTTTTTTTATAGAAAACCTCCTGTCACCCTTCTGTGATGAAATCCGTACGGCTTCAATCTTGACACTGTTTGCTGATTGCATATGGATGCCTCCTTCTTGCACACGGGTTTTGATGAAACAAATCTGAAGGCGTCTTCACTATTTCAATCTTCTAGAAAAGCCGTATTGCAATATCCTCCGAAGTCTTCAAAATCCGTACGATGGAAAGTAAAATTTGGCTCCAAATTCCGTACGTTATCCTTCTCAGTCTCTTTAAAAAACCGTACACTACCACAAAACCGTACTACCATCTTGAAAACCGTACCACAGTTTGGATTGTCTGAAACTCGTACACCATCCTTTAGATATCAAAAACCGTACGGTAGTCTTCTTCCTAGATATCAAAGACCGTACGATATTCTCCTTCCTTAAGGTGTTAAGGACCGTATGGTACTCACCTTCCCTCAAAAAACCGTACGGTACTTGTCCCTTAAAAACAGTACGGACTCTTTCCTCTAAAAACCGTATAACACATTCCATCGTGTGAGAAATCCGTACGGCACTCCTTCACTGTGAAATTCGTACGGTGCTTGGGGAAGCCGTACGATGCTCATATTTTACTATGAAATCCGTACGGTGCTAAACCGTACGGTATTTTTTATTATTTTTTTTATAAATTTTTTTAATTTATTTTTTCTGTTTTTTTTTTTGAATAACAATGAATAGCAAAGTCAGTTTTCCCTTCGACCGTCGTCACCGTCGGTCTGCAATGACGAAGGGGTCTCCCGAAGGCCATTCTGTGACCCAGAAGTCTTCCGGCTGTGGTATACCTTCAGCTTTGAGCCATTCACCGCCTGAGGCACTTCCTGTCCATCCAAAGTCCATAATTTTATTGTTCCATTGTTCCCTACTTCTTGGATCTGATACGGCCCGACCCACTTAACTTTGAACTTGCCTGGTTTGATCTCATTCCACTGTCCAAGTTGAAACCTGCTACGCCTGTTCTGTGTCATCTCCATATCGCCCAGTTTCTTCCCGAAGTTCGCTACCATGGACTCCATCAGTTGCCCCTTCTGTCCGTCAATAACACATTCACTTTGTACTGTTACAACTTTTAATGAACCCTTCCTCTTTGTTGCCTGTGCAGACCGTATCGTGTGTCTTCCTTGCCGTCGGTACCTTTTTGCTATATTTGTGGTTTGACATGATACTTTCTTCCTGTGCAGTCGTACAGTAGAATCTTTCCTTCTTTTGGGTTCGTACTGTATGTTCTGTCCTTCAGCTTCAGTCATATCCGCGTTTCCTTCTTCGGCTTCTCTGTGTTGCTTCGAACATTCATTTCCTCCTTCGACTTCTCCATGTTCCTTCGGACATTTATTTCCTCCTTCGGCTTCTCTATGTTCCTTCGGACATTCATTTCCTCCGTCGGCTTCTCTGTGTTCCTTCGGACATTCATTTCCTTCTTTCTTACCTTCGTCGATCCTTAGCATATTATAACTCGGAAAGAGCTCGTAATCCTCTATCTGCTAGTGGTAAAGACCATTTACTGAATCCAGATCGTCATCTCCTTCCAATCGTAGGACTCCCTCCTGATCGTGTTCCATACTCTGCCTCCTCTCATCGTCTTCTCCTTCAGAATCTGACGATAGAGCTTCTTCTCCAACCATCTGAGTTTGTAGATCGATGACATACTTGCAGCCTTTGCTTTCAAGCGATAAAGTATTTTTCTTCCAATCGTGTTTTGCCTTGGCTTCTATCAACCACCCCCGGCCCAAAATGGCATTGTACCCCTTCTGCTTGAGAGGAATCACAACGAAGTCCAACAGGAATGGTTGTGTTCCGATTGTCACTGGTTGCGCTGTGAGTATTCCCAATGGCTTGATTCCGTGTTGATCGGCTGTTAACAGCTGGAAGGTAGGTGGCCACAATGTCGGCTGTCCCAACTTTTTCCAAGTGTCTTCAGGCAACACATTGACACCGGACCCTCCGTCCACAATTGTTTCCGTCAATACAGTCCCGAGAATTCCCATTTCGACGACTGTCCGATGGTGTCCGAATGAGAGGGCTAACAACATCGGATCTTCTGCACTTGCGCCACTCTCCTCCTTTTTGTCTGCTGTACTTGCTCCACTTTCTTGCTCCCTTCCATGTTCTCCTTGTAGTTTAGCTGCGGGAACGATGTTTGTGAGTGCTAATCGAAGCTGAGGCATAGTGAGCAACATATCACTTATCCTGAAGGGTATCTCGGCTTGCAAAATTTGCCGTACAATGTTCTGTTCTGCGCAGTTCTGTACGAAAGTACTCGGCGTGTCCTTCAGTTGTGCCGTTTCTGCTTGTGTTGCTTTCTGGATCTCTACCCGTGCTTCCTCCAGTCTCTTCTTTTCTTCTGCCGGGTCGGGGTACACTTTCGCTTGCTGCCGTGTGATGGCCAAAACCTCTTCTTCGTCCGTCCCGACGGTGATCAAGTTTACTCCCGACTTCAGACACCTAGCATCTTCATGATCACCAGGTCCACACCATCTGCATAACAACTTCGGTGTGTTCGCCGTTGTACACTCTCGGGCGAAGTGACCCCACAGATTGCATGCGCGGCATTGAACAATCGGTCGACCATTCGCATCATACTGAAGTCGACTCCTTCCACCTGTATTGTTGTTATTTTGACTGTGCCGGTTGTTTCTATATCCGCCCGATGTGGCTCCTTCCGTACTGGTGTTCACGTTCGCTCCTGATGGGGATGCCTCCTGTGTCAGGAACACTTGTTGCGGTGTCTTTGTTTTTAAATTGAAAGGGCATTCATTTACCGAGTGTCCCAGGATCTGGCAGATTTCACAAAATTGATCTTTTGGGCAGGATCCCTTCGTATGACCTTCTTTCTTACACTCCATTTACCATAGGTCATTACCCTTAGTCTCCTTGTTCATGTTTTTGAATTCCTTCATCATCCGCATCATATCCTTTTGGAGGGCACGAACCTTCCTGTTGCTTCCCTCGTCATCGCTGCTATCCTCTTTTGGAGATGCATCGTCATTTGAATCAGACGAGCTGTTCTTCTTCTTCTTCTTTGTCTTCTGGTCAATTTCAAGGTTCATTGCCCGATTGTACGCTTCATCGTATGTCGATGGTGGCACGATCTTCATCTTTTTCCGCAACTTCGGGTGAAGGCCTTCAATGAACCATCTTTTCTAGAGCCCATTTGCTGGCTTATTCTACATTTTACTGATTAAGTCCTTCAACCTCCTGGCGAAGACCCGTACTGTTTCATTCTTCTTTTGCTTGGTATTGAATATCTCTGCTACAATTTCATTATCGTCGCGTAGAAGTTGAAATTCTGCGATGAACTCCTTAATGTTGTCCCAATTGTTTAACTTCTGTGGATCAGTATCAGTAAACCAATCAATCGCAACACCCCGTAGGGTAGCGAGAAATTGTCAGATCCATTCATTTGCATCTGTTATGCGATTTGCCCTCCAGATTGTTTCACATGTTTTATAATGTCGAATGGGATCAGCTGCTTCATCACCATCAAATTTAGGCAATTTTTCCTTCGGACGTGCCATTATCACTGTATGTTGAGGCTTTTGTTGTGCACCTGCGCTGTTTTGCACTCCTGTGCTGTTTTGAGCACCTGCGCTGTTCTGAGCTCCTGCGCTGTTTTGAACACCCGCGCTGTTTTGCACACCCGCGCTGTTTCCAACACCCGTGCTGTTGTGGACACCCGCGCTGTTCCGCACACCCGCGTTGTTTTCGGCTTTCGCGCTATTTTCATCACCATCAAATTTAGGCAATTTTTCCTTCGGACGTGCCATTATCACTGTATGTTGAGGGTTTTGTTGTGTACCTGCGCTATTTTGCACTCCTGCGCTGTTTTGAGCACCTGCGCTGTTCTGAGCTCCTACGCTGTTTTGAACACCCGCGCTGTTTTGCACACCCGCGCTGTTTCTAACACCCGTGCTGTTGTGGACACCCGCGCTGTTTTCGGCTTTCGCGCTATTTTCAACACCCGTGTTGTTTGGTGACGAAGAGGGTTCGTTAACTGAAGCTGTTCATTTCGGAAGTATATCTCGGACGAAGAGGTCACTCCACGCTCGTGCTCCTTCGGCACTTCGAGCCGTGCGAGTCGATCTCCTTCCGTCAGGATTCTCTTCCCGTGGCGTATGCAGGTTCAGAAACTCCTCCCTTGCTTCTTCCACCAAATCAAGCCGTTGTCGAGTCTCCTTCAACAATCCTTTTGCGCTCTTGTTTCCATCGACAATCTTCTGAAATCTCCTTCGACGCTCTATCTGCTGAGCCAAAATTAAATTTTCCTGCGCAACGCGTATGTCATCTTTTTCCTTCAGCTTACTCTTATCTTTGTTCAACTGATTCGGCATTTAATTCATATCCGCCTGCCTGCGTACCAGGTCCATCGGGTAACGGCGCCAAATGTTTGTCGCATAGATTAATTAAGAAACGCACACAGACAAAAAATATGAACATGAACAGCAACCAGCAGAACTCTTATTATTATTCGCATATGCCCACAGTACGTTATGCTTCCATGATAAGATATGATGATCAGATGCATACAATGCTTCCCGAAGGGGTTATAAATACTTTCCGAAGAACTTTCCTGAAGGAGTTCGTCGGCTAGATACATTATGTCTGCTACATAACAAAAACTTTTCCGAAGGGACCCATCGGCTGATACACAATTTCCTTCCCGAAGGGACCCGTCGACCGATACACAATTTCCTTCCCGAAGGGACCCGTCGGCTGATACACAATTTCTACCGATGACAACCCCCATTATCTGACCTTAGAGTAACCTTTGGATGCTCAAATAATGAGTTGAAACAACCTCCAAATGTGATGTCCCCAAATTTTAAATGTAACAATTTAGTTAAATTAATTAAGTGGGCCTAAAATTTAAATTAATAAAGGACCTTGAATAAATTATTTTAATTAATAAATAATGAGGGGGCCCAAGTAATAATTTAATAAAATCTTATCGATATGTGTCATATTATAACTTTCAAGACACTTGATGGCCTATATATGGAGTGACTGGGCTTTGTAAATCATCATGGATTGGCTTTGACTCTTCTTTGTATTTCCAAAAGGTGGAGGCTGAAGGAGTTCGTGTGCAGTTTCGAAGGTGGAAGATCCCCCCTAGTCTGTATTGCAGTTTTAGTGGTTCAGTGACACCCTAGTCTGCAATTGGAAATATCACTTGGATATTTCACTTGTGTGTCAAATCTGTTAATCATCTTCATTTGCAGATAAATCTATAATTTCTTGGCTCTTGGCATTTGTGTTGGCTTCTATCTTTCGGGTGCTACCACCATTTATTCATTTTGCATCGGTGTGCTATCAAAGTTATTTATTTGCGCCATTCAGAAATCCTACAACTATACCATGTACGCATAGCTAATTAATGCAAGGGTGTATCCTTTTCTACGAATAGCGTACTCTGTATTGTCTACACCGTACAAACATGATAGCCTCATACCCATACCCATTGATGTCATACGGTCATGTAATTGTGTAGCGCTGGTTGTATTTGGAGGACATCCCCACATTGTATGTCCTCTCACCTTTCCAAGATACAAAATGATCTTTTTTGCCGAATGATGATTCCTATAGTCGTATGCCGTACAACCTTGTTAATGTTGTACGCCACAGTCTCTATCATACGACCAACTTGGTCTACCATAGGCTCTTCCAAATCACTATATGGTCCAGCCTTTGGGTGTTTATCACAAGTGTGCTTGGAGCAACCAGATCTCGATGGTCAGGGACATTACACCAAAACCTCAAACACCCCATCCAATGACCATGTCTAGCCCAAAATCACCACGCCTACCTAGAAGAATGAGACAACTTCCAAAACGATAGATCACAGTTGTAATGTCCCCTTTTTAGTATGACCATGATAGAGGATGGATTTAGGCTATTATTGGGTCCTTGTAGGCTAATAGTGGTGATTAAAGGACTTTGTTGAGGGTTATGGCTTCGTTTGGTGAGTCTTACAATTTCTAGTAAGTCAATGGAAGGTTCCAGTGAGCTTAGATGAGTTAATGGAGTTGAATGATGCTCTTAGTTTCTATTTTTTGCTTTTGGTTTGGGCTCCAAGAATCTTGGAGAGAGTGTCTATTTTTAGTAAATCACCCACTCAAGTTCATTCACCGTCTTTCTTCATTAGGATCACTCGTGTGCTGTCAAATTATGATTATGATGCTTCTTCAGTCATTTTTGCAAGACAAGTGAATTATGATTATTATTTAATTAAATATGCTATGGTTGCTGTTTTTGCTGGTATTGTATATTGGTCACCTTAGTGTCATAGTTCTTTGGAACTAGGTTGAAAAGTTTTAAATCTTGGGCATAAGAAACAATGACCATGTGGGGTTAGAATATTATGATATTGATGCAAATGTCGTTTTTAGAGCCAAAGGGAGTTAATAAATTATATTATTCAAATATTTGCCTAAGTATAAGGCAAAGGGCATTTAAGTGAAAAGTGTATTCAAGAATACTCATGGCATTAAATGTGAAGGTAAAGCTTTTGGAGTTAAAAACTTATAAATACAATTGTGTTGCAAGGATTGAGCTATTCTATTATTCATTGTTTATTTGATGAAGTATGAATTCCAAGGGTTTGGCTTTGAATTGGAGGAAATGGTGAATTTTCTTTAATGTCTTTCAGCACTTTGAGTTGGATCTTCTGCCAATGAATTGTGTTTGTCTTCTGGTCATTGCTGCAAATTGTCAGCCGACTTGATTATTGTCGGTGATTTTGTACTTTGTAGCCGACGACGTCGGTAACCAGTTTGTAGCGGACAGATTTTGTGGCCGACAGGAGATTAGTATTGTTATGTAGCCGACAGACCCCTTCGGGAAGGTTCGGCGGAAAGTATTTATACCCCATTTGGGTACATTGTAAATCATCTTATGGCATCCTATCTTATGAAGCATTATGTAATCATTTGGCATATGCGAATAAAGGAATACTGTTGCTACTGTTCCTGTTCATTATCTCTGTGCATTACTTAATTAATCTATGCGGTAAACATTTGGCGCCATTGCCCTATGAACCTGGAAGGTGGGAGGAATGAAGATTAATGCCAAATCAGTTTAATAAGGATCGAAATAAGGTTAAGGGAAAAGATGGAATCCATACTGTGCAAGAAGATTTAATTCTGGCACAGCAAGCCGAACGCCGAAGGAGATTCCAGAAGATTGCTGACGAACACTGAAGCACTGAAGAATTGTTGGAGGAGACTTGACAGCGGGTGGAGTTGGTGGAAGAAGCAAGGGAGGAGTTTTTGAATTTGTATTCGCCGAGGGAAGAGAATTCAAACGGAAGAGCATCGATTCGCACGGCTCGGAGTGCCGAGGGAGCATGAGCGTGGAGTGAACTCTTCATTTGGAATACACTTCCACAGGGGACAACTTCAGAAGATCCTTCTTCACCAATGTTCGCAGCTATTGAGACCGTGGGAGAACAGTCCGTCGGTGTGGTAGTGCAGTCCGCCAATGTGGGAGTGTAGATCGCCGGTGTGGGAGTGCAGACCGTCGGTGTGGGAGTGCAGACCGCCGATGTGGGAGAACAGTCCGCCGGTGGGGGAGTGCAGTTCGCCGGTGCGGGAGTGCAGACTGCCGATGTAGGAGTACAAAGCAGTGGTGTGTGAGTGAATAGCGCCTGTTTACAAAAACCAATTGTGATGGCAGGACCAAAAGAAAAACTGCCGAAGTTCGATGGCGATGGTACGGCTAATCCCATTCGACACTGCAAAACATGTGAAACGATCTGGAGGGCAAATGGCATAACAGATGAAGACGACTGGATGAGGCAATTTCTGGCCACGCTACGGGGCGTGGCAATTGACTGGTTTACTAGTACAGATTTGCAGAAGCTAGACAGTTGGAATAACATTAAAAAGGAGTTTTTGGCCGAATTTTAACTGTTGCGCGATGATAATGAAATTGTAGCAGAGATCTTCAATACTAAGCAGGGACAGAATGAAACTGTTTGTGTTTACACCAGGAAATTAAAAGGCTTGATAAACAAAATGGAAAATAAGCCGGTGGACGGACTTCAGAAAAGATGGTTTGTGGAAGGTCTACGCCCAAAGTTGCGGAAGAAAATGAAAATTGTGTCGCTGTCGTCATACACGGAAGCTTATAATAGAGCATTGAACCTCGAAAGTGAGCAAAAGACAAAGAAGAAGACTAGCTCATCTGATTCTGATGACGACGAGCCTTTTGGAGAAGATAGCGGTGATGATGAAGGCAGTAGCAAGGTGGTCCGCGCCCTATAGAAGGACATGATCTGCATAATGAAGGAGTTTAAAAATATGCAGAAGGAGACGAAGGGCAGTGAGCTGTGGTGCACGGAGTGTAAGACTGGCGGTCATACTAAAGGATCCTGTCCAAAGAACCAATTCTGCAACATTTGTCAGATCATGGGCCATTCGACAAAAGAATGCCCCTTCAACATGAAAATCAGAGGACATCAACAAGTGCTCCTGACACAGGTAGCTTCCACGTCTGGAGGGAACGAAAACATAAACATTGATGGTGCCACTTTGGGTGGGTACAAAAATAACAGCAGAGGGCAGACCAACAACAATGCGAACAATAACAATAACAATGGCAATCGAAGTCGAATCCAGTATGATGCGAACGGACGGCCGATTGTACAATGCCGAGCATGTAATTTGTGGGATCATTTTGCATGGGATTGTACAACGGCAAACACACCGAAACTATTATGTAGATGGTGCGGACTTGGTGATCACGAAGATTGCAAGTGTCCAAAATCTGGAGTAAACTTGATCACCATCGGGACAGATGAAGAAGAGGTTTTGGAAATTATGCAGAGGCAAGCAAAAGTGTACCTAGACCCGGTGGAAGAAAATAGGAAAGTGGGGGAAGCGCGGGTGGAGATTGAAAAGGCATCGCAGGTAGAGACATCTCAGTTGAAAGACATCACCGGCACCTCGGCAAGGAACTCCGAGGAACAAAACATTGTACGACAGATCTTACAAACGGAGGTACTGGTCAAGATAAGTGACCTTCTCACAATGCCTCAGTTACGGACGACCATTCTGAATTATACATCGTTTTCGAAAGCAACGGAGGACACAGGAAGGGACAGTAGTGGAACAACGGTAATAGACCCAATGCTTCTGGCACTCACAATGGGAAGGCATCCGGCGGTCGTTGAGATGGGGATTTTGGGAAATGTTTTGACAAATACAATTGTCGACAGAGGGTCCAGCGTGAATGTGTTACCGGAGGATACCTGGAAGAAGTTGGGGAAGCTGACGTTGTGGCCACCTAAATTCCAGTTGCTTACAGTAGACTAGCACGGGATCAAACCGTTGGGAACCTTGAGGGTGCAACTGGTAACTATTGGAATGCAACCATTTTTATTGGACTTCGTGGTCATTCCATTGAAAAGAAAAGGATATGATGCTATTCTGGGACGTAATTTGTTGGTGCAAGCAAAAGTAAAACATGATTGGAAATGTAATACCCTATAAATGGAGCGTGGAGGCAAAGGATTCATAATTGACTTGCACACACAAATGGTAGGTGGAGGTAGCATCGTCAGATCTAGAAGGTGAAGGTGAAAGTGACGACGAAGGAAAGAGGAAAATGGAATCGAACGAAGGAGTATTGACATTAGAAGGAGGATTGAATGACGATGACCTAGACTCGGTGAGAGGCCTTCTCCACTGGCAAATAGAAGACTACAAATTGTTTTCGAGTTGTAATATGTTAAGGGTCGATGAAGGTGAGAAAACAGAGGAAAATGAATGTCCGAAGGAATACAGAGAAGCAGAAGAAGGAAAGTCGGTTACGGCTGAAGTTGAGGGGAAGAACATACAGTCCAAACCCAGAAAAAAGAAAGATCCTATTGTCCGGTACATGGTGAACCGACTGCACAAAAAGAAAAGAATACACCGCACCATAAAATTAGTTGAAGGGTGCCGACAGCAAAGAAATAATTTGGATGAGCAACAACTGCAAATGGGCCACGGAGGTGACACAGAACAGACGCAAAGTGTGGCATGATAAGCACCTGGAACTAAACAGGTTTCAGTCGGGGCAGTTAGTGTTGAAGTATGACAGACGACATGAAATCAAACTAGGAAAGTTTAAGGTCAGATGGGTAGGACCATACCAAATCCGAGATGTAGGTAACAATGGGGCAATAAAATTGTGGATTTTGGATGGACAAGAAGTGCCTCAGCTAGTCAATAGATCGAAGTTAAAAATATACTATGCCAGGAAGATTCCATCGTTGTCGCCAAATGGCCAAGTCCGAATGACTCCCTCGTCGTCGCAGGATGGCGAAGTCTGGAGAAAAAGTTGAGTTGTATATATTTTTGTTCAAAAAAAAAGAAAAAAAGAAAAAAAAAAAAAGAAAAGAAAAAGAAAAAAAAAAAAAGAAAAAAAAAAGAAAAAAAAGAAAAGAAAAGAAAAAGAAAAAGAAAAAGAAAAAAAAAGAACAAAAAGAAAAAGGCAGAAGTGTGCCCGCTGATTGTTGCTGCGCATGCAAGCTGTCCCGTGGACACTTGCCCTGCGGGCAGTTTGTTCCGTGGGCCCGCGGGTGTCTTGTTCTCCCCCAGACAGGGTGTCCCCGTTGGCAGCGTGTTCTATGGGAAGGTCCACAAGTTTTTCATTTGTTCCGCGCGGCTTGGATCCTTTGTCTCCCGTGGGTGGCTTTGTAAATGTTCTGCGGACCCCCTCTCGTGGGCGTTTTTCTACATCCTCCCACGAGTATCTTAGTTCCCGCGGCACCTAATGTTTTCCACGAGCAGCTTTTGTTTTTTCCCGCATGTGTTCACTTCTTGCGGGCGTCTTTCCTTTCATGGGCATCATTTGTTTGTGCAGATCGTTCCCGTCACTCAGTCTCCCCGCGGGTGTCTCCATGGTCCTTCTGCGGGTGGTTTCCGTAGGTGTATTAACCTTCCCGCGGGGTAGCGAAGCAGTGAAGTCACTGAACAAACAAAAGCATTACTTCTTTTCCACGGACTTCTTTTGTTTTTCCGCGTATGCTTGTGTTTCTGTAGAGCTTTTTCATCTTCCTCGGAGTCCTTTTGTGTTCTCTCGCGGATGTTTTCGAATGAGTTGTCTTCCTGCGGATTGTTTGCCTTTCCGTGGGCTACTTCTTAGTTTTTGCAAGTTGCATTGTGATTGCGAGTTAGTGTTCCGTGGAGGTGTGTTGAGTGAGCTTTTGATCTCCCACGAATAGATCTTAGAGCAGCAGGGAGGGAGTCATTCCATTCAGTCAAGAACTGGAGAGGGAGAAGAACATTGCAGTATGGTAGTAGATGCAGAAGAAGGGTGACAGCATGTTTAAAAAAAAAAAAAAAAAAAACGACGATAAATTGGAATAGTTCAAAATGAGTGACGGATGATGCCAAAGGGAAGAGGAAGCACCAGCAATTGTTAGAATGAGTGTGGAATCGGAAGAAAATGACAGAAATAGTGTGTTCCATGCAGTTTTTTGTTTGGTGTTTACTATACTGGTAAAGAAATCAATGCATAGACAATAGATAGGAATAACAGAACTTCTTCCTTTATTCACATATGCCAAAACAATACATTATGCTCGATGGTATCTGATATGACAAGATGATTACAATGCTTCCCGAAGGGGGTATAAATACTTCAGCGAAGGACCTTTCGGAAGGTTCCCGAAGGAACCTGTCGGGCACAAGTCGGCTACATAACAAATAATACATACTATCCTACCCGTCGGCTCATTACAATTATTCACCGACTACATCATCCCCCCAAAAAGAAAAGCCGTCTCCTGACGACTACAGAACAAAACTCAAACAACTAGCTACAACAAGATAGATTTGCCACATTACTCTCACATTCGTCCCGTGCGTGCGCCAAACTGGTTTCCAAAACACACTGTCTCCTTAGTCAAGCTGACCTTGATAGCCCCTTGTGCCACTTTGTCTACTTCCAACTCTGGGTACACTGAACTGCCTTCAACTGGATGATCAACTCCTCCCGAGCTCTCCCTGCATCCACCAAGACAACTTCATGGCCAATACCTACTTCAAGTGTAACACCCCTCTTGAAATGCTTGTTCCGTAGATCTTTTCACCTCTGGCACACTATGCTTGCAGCAGCTCCAGGTCTCATCAACTGGTCACACTTCTCACGACTAATATCCGCAATGACTGGGGGTCCATGGTGCAACGCCCCCGGCGGGGTCCTCAGTCGAGGGGCAGCGCCCCTCGCCGCCAAGACCAAATTAGCAACCTGAAACCCACACAAAACTGCATGGAACACACTATTTCTACTATTTCTTCTGATCCCACACTCTTTCTGGCAACCGTTGGTTCTTCCTCTACCCTGTGGCATCATCCGTTACTCATTCTAAGCATTCTTGATTTGTCAACATTTAAAAAAAGAAAAGAAAAAGAAAACCTCCCTTACTCTTTTGAATATGTTCGTACAGTAAGCAACCTGTTCTGCAAAGTCCACATGGACAAACTGGAAGCTCAATTTGCAATTCCGTACGACAATAATCTTCAAGGTTTGTACACCAAAACCTCGAGCTTAGAAACTTGAAGACCGTGCTATGAAAGGAAAAGAAAATCCGCATGATAGAGGTTCTCCAGATCAATGTCTTCACAAATCCGTATGGTGGTTTAGGCTGGAAAAGCCATATGTTGAACCTTGCTAAAATTGATTAGTTGAAAATCCGTACAGTACACAAGCTTTTAACAATCCGTATGGTAACTTGGTCTCAGAATCTGTTCAATGACTGGCTCCAAATCCGTATGCAGCCCTGAAAGGAAATTCCAAATCCGTACGGTGCCTATCTGACTGCATCTGAGAAATACGTACGGTTACACTTCATCTAAGAAGTCCGTACGGTGATTGCATTAAAAGATCCATGCATAGCCCTGTCGCTAAATACCGTACAGTAGCCTTTTAAAACCCGTACACTGCATCTTCATTAGAAAAATCCGTACGGTGTCTTCTCACACTTAAATTTTTCTTTCTTTTTTTTTAAATTTTTTTTTTATAATTTTTTTAAAATTAAATTTTCTCTGTTTTTTTTTTCAATTTTACTTATATACAGTATTTACAGTCATGCTTTCCTCAGTTGTTCGTCCACGGAGGTGCGTTACTTCTTTCATGGTAGACATTCAACTTCGACGTATTCACTACGTCAGCCACTTCCTTTCCCTCTAGCATCCATAGTTTTATTGCTCTGTTATCGCCCACTTCCCGAATCTGGTACGGCACACTGATCCATTTCACTTGAAACATGCTTGGTTTGATCTTCTTCTGCCATCTCTTCTGCCTATATTGTGTAACTTTCGTGGCCCATTGTGCCTGCAGTCGTTGCTCATCTAGTTTATTTAAGGTACACGATCTCTCCATCCAATTTTCCATATCTCCCAGTTTGTTCCCAAAGCTCGGTACCATGGACTCCATTAGTTGCCTTTTCTTGCCATCAATAACATCTCCACTCCGTACTGCTGCAACTTTTATTAAACCCTTCCTCTTTGTTTCTTACGTAGACCGTATGATGTGTTTCCCTTGCTGCCGGCACCTTTATGCTATATCTATGGTTCAACGTAACATTTCCTTTCTACGCGGTTGTACAGTGGAATCTTTCCTTTCTTTGGGTTCGTACTGTATGTTCTTTCCTTTAGCTTCAGTCATACCTGCCTTTCCTTTTTCGGCTTCTCTGTGTTGCTTCAGCCATTCATTTCCTTCTTTGGCTTCTCTGTGCTCCTTCGGACATTCATTTCCTTCTTCTTTCTTACCTTCGTCGACCCTTAACATATTACAGCTCGGAAAGAGTTCGTAGTCCTCTATCTGCCAGTGGTAAAGACCATTCACCGAATCCAGATCGTCGTCTGTCGATCCTCCTTCCAACCGCAAGACTCCCTCCTGATCTGGTTCTATATTCTACCTCCTTTCATCCTTTTCTTCTTCGGAATCTGATGAGAGCATCTTCCCCGACCATTTGAGTGTGTAGATTGATGATGTACTTCCGCCCTTTGCTTTCAAGTGATAAAGTATTTTTCTTCCAATTGTGTTTCGCCTTGGCTTGTATCAGCCACCCCTGGCCCAAAATGGCATCGTATCCTTTTCACTTCAGTGGGATCACAATGAAATCCAATAGGAACGACGTTGTTACAATCGTCACTGGCTAGGCTGTCAGGATTCCCAATGGCTTGATTCCATGTTGGTCAGCTATTAGCAGCTGGAAGGTAGGTGGCCACAATGTCGGTTATCCCAACTTTCTCCAGGTATCCTCTGGCAGCACATTGACACCAGACCCTCCGTCCACGATCGTGTCTGTTAACACAGTTCCGAGAATGCCCATTTTGACAACCGCTGGATAGCGTCCGGATGAAAGAGCTAATAGCATCGGGTCTTCTGCACTTGCGCCCCCCTGTTTCTCCTTTTCTTGCTCTACAAGTTGCTTAGTAGTCGGGACTATATTCGTGAGTGCTGTATGGAGTTGAGGCATAGTGAGCAGCAGATCATTTATTCTGACGGGTACCTTGACTTGCAATATTTCCGTATAATGTTCTGTTTTGCATAGTTCCGTATGGAGGTACCAGGCGTGTCCCTCAGGTGTGTCGTTTCTACCTGCGTTGCTCTCTGGATCTCTGCGCAAGCTTCCTCCAGTCTCTTCTTTTCCTTCGTTGGATCAGGGTAGAGCTTCGTCTACTTCCGAGTGATTGCCGAGACTTCTTCCTCATCCATCTCGACAGTAATCAAGTTTACTCTGGACTTCGGACGCTTAGCATCGTCATGATTGCCAGGTCCACACCATTGGCATAGCAACTTCGGTGTGTTCGCCGTTGTGCACTCTCGGGCGAAGTGACCCCACAAATTGCATGCACGACATTGGACTATCGGCCGACCATTCACATCATACTGGATTCGACTCCTCCCACCATTATTGTTGTTGCCACTATTGTTGCTGTTGCTGCTATTGTTGTTGTTTTGACCACGCCGATTATTTCTGTATCCTCCCAACGTGGCACCCTCCATACTGTTGTTCTTGCTCCCTCCAGACGCAGACGCTTCCTGTGTCAGGAACATTTGCTGCGGTGTTCTTGTTTTCAGATTGAAAGGGCATTCCTTTACCGAGTGTCGCATAATCTGACAGATCTCACAAAATTGCTCTTTTGAGCAGGATCCCTTCGTATGGCCTTCCTTCTTGCACTCCGTGCACCATAGTTCATTGCCCTTAGTCTCTTTGTTCATGCTCTTGAATTCCTTCATCATCCGAATCATGTCCTTTTGAAGGGCACGAACCTTCTTGCTGCTACCTTCATCGTCGCTACTATCTTCCCCTGAAGGCTCATCGTCATCTGATTCAGATGAGCTAGTCTTCTTCTTCTTTGTCTTTTGCTCACTTTTGAGTTTCAATGCTCGATTGTATGCTTCAGTATATGTCGATGGTGGCACAATCTTCATCTTTTTCCGCAGCTTCGGGTGAAGGCCTTCAATGAACCATCTTTTCTGGAATCCATCTGCCGACTTATTCTCCATCTTATTGATCAAGTCCTTCGACCTCCTGGCGAAGACCCATACTATTTCATTCTTCTTTTGCTTAGTATTGAATATCTCTGCTACAATTTCATTATCGTCATGCAACAGTTGAAATTCGGCTAGAAACTCCTTTTTAATGTTATTCCAATTGTCCAGCTTCTGCGGATCTGTACTAGTAAATCAGTCAATTGCCACGCCCCGTAGGATGGCCGGAAATTGTCTTATCCAATCATCTTCATTAGTTATCCCATTTGCCCTCTAAATTGTTTCACATGTTTTGCAATGTTGAATGGGATCGGCCGTACCATCGCCATCGAACTTCGGCAGTTTCTCTTTTGGTCCTGCCATCACTAGATGTTGTGGGTTTTGTTGTGTATTTGTGCTGTTTTGCACTCCCGCGCTGTTCTGAATACCCTCGCTGTTTTGTATCACACCTGCGCTGTTCTGCACACTTGTGCTGTTCCGCACACTTGCGTTGTTTTGCACACCTGGGCTATTTTGCACACCCGCGCTGTTTTCGATACCCGCGCTGTTCCTTACACCCACACTGTTTTCAACACCCGCGCTGTTTTCGATACCTGCGCTGTTCCCAACACCCATGTTGTTTTCAACACCCGCACTGGTTTGTGAAGAAGGGTTTTTTGAAGCTATCTGTTCCGGAAGTATATCTTGGACGAAGAGTTCACTCCATGCTCGTGCTCCCTTGGCACTTTGAGCCGTGCAAGTCGATCCCCTTCTGTCTGGATTCTCTTCCCTTGGCGTACATAGGTTCAAAAACTCCTCCCTTACTTCTTCCACTAAATCGAGCTGCTGTCGGGTCTCTTCCAACAACTTTTCAGTGCTTCTGTGGCTGTCGGTAACTTGCTGAAATCTTCGTCTGCGTTCAGCCTGTTGTGCCAAAATTAAAGTTTCCTGTGCTGCGCGTAATTCATCCTTTTCCTTTAACTTAATCTTATTCTTGTTCAACTAATTCGGCATTTAATCGTCATTTGCCTATCATCGTACTAGGTCCATCGGGCAACGGTGTCAAATGTTTACCGTACTGGTAAAAGAAATCAATGCATAGACAATAGATAGGAATAGCAGAACTTTTTCTTTTATTCGCATATGCCAAAACAGTACATTATGCTCAATGGTAACTGATATGACAAGATGATTACAATGCTTCTCGAAGGGGGTATAAATACTTCACCGAAGGGCCTTTTGGAAGGTTCCCGAAGAAACCCGTTGGGCACAAGTCGGCTACATAACAAATAATACATACTATCCTACCCGTTGGCTCATTACAATTATTCACCGACTACATTCGGCTATTTTTTTGCCTTTTACCAACACTTTTTTCCTCTTTTGTATGTTTTGGGAATGCTTTTTTTTGTTTTAATTTAGCAATAATCACCTCCCTTTTTTATCTCTCAATGTGGTATTAAACAACAAAGGCACATTCATTATATTAAATCACCTCTATTAAATATTTGAAGCTAATATTTTATTTAACTTTATTAACTCACAACTTTTAGTCACTATAAAGCATCCCATCATATTAAATTTTCCATCCTCTCCCTAATGAGCTATAAGTGTGAGGTGCCTCATAAATATGTTCAACTAAAATGGCAACCTTATTGAAATTAATTAAATATGACTCAATAATACACCCAATTAGCGACTATGGTCAAAATGCATTGTAATTGAAATATAATTGTGTAGGAGTGAACTGGATGATGATAGATGATAAGCAAACAACAATTGGGCAACTTACTAAAAATAGATGCTACTTCCAAGAATTCTGGAGCTTAAATTGGAAGTTGAAAATAACATTTGAAAGTGTCATATGACTCCTCTAGACCTTGTTAGCTCATTGCCAACATCAAATTATTTTTTTGAACAACCTGGCACAAACTAGAAAGTCAACGACAATTGAATGGCTACAAAACCTAAAAATGGCAACATTACATACTCATCTGAATGTAGCGGTTGAGTCTTTTGGCAAGTGACTTTTATGCGAACTATCACCCAGAGCTGTCCTAGACAATCTACAAGCCTTCCTTATATAGGCAATTTTACATTGCCTGGGAAGGTTCTAGACATCAAGCCCTAACCCTTAAGGCTGGCCAACCCTAAAATTGCATATAGAGTACGCTCAAAATAATTATGACATTTTGGAATTTTTGGGTGGCCCAACTTCGGAAGACCATAACTTGCGAACTGTTGAGCTGATTGGCTATTATGACCCCATTCTAGAATCCTTAGCTTCTGATCTACAATGCTTGATTCACGCAAGCTCCGGTTGGCCTTGTTTCAGAGCCCATCCAGAGCCTTTAAGGCCTTCAAAACTAAACCTGAATTTTAATACCAAATTTTCAGACCAAAATTCCGCAATAACCTCACAAATACTCATGATATGGCAGTGACCCTGAATTGGCAGGTTGATAAATTCAAGATGAACCTCCACCTCTGAAATTAGGACATTCTGAGCTCGTATGATGGACTTACTAAGTAGCAAGCTTCCTCAAACAACAACTTTGCATTGAGACAACCCTTACTCAAGAAACATAAAGGAAATATTTTTGGGTGATGCACGATTGCTCTTATGCCTAGGATGCTCTTGCATCATCTTCCATAAAGTGATCGAACCATTGTCTATTGTGGCATACAAATCAATGATAATAAGTTAAGAATGGTAGGAAAAATGATCAGTAGTCATCTATAGAAAGTGCTCATTGTCTATACTTTATAGTGAGCTTAATTCAGAATGTAGACTGTGATTCCAAGTCCAACTATCGTCCATGATCTCCCTGGTATTTAGGTCTATTTATTATTTATCTGATTGTTGGTTCCTTGTTACAATAACCAACCAAAATAACCTGGTCAAAATAACCAATGACAAAATAACCCTGCATTAAATTACCATGTGGATTGACAGTTTGACACAGTTGCATATTTATGCATTGACTTTGCACGCAAATAATTGTTTAGTGTTATTTGGTTGCAACATGCTTTTGGATATGTGGTAATTTAATGGAGGGTTATTTTGTCATTGGGGTATTTATTACCCTAGGATGATTTGTTGTTGTGTTATTTTGGCCGGGTTGTTTTGTCCCATAATCATTGTTGGTATATTCATTATTATACATCAAAATATTGAGACACAATCTTTAGACATCATTGACTTCATAAGACATTAGTAACTGCTTTTCAAAGACATATCACTTGGGAGGTTATTATTTTTGGAATTGCAAATTTGTGGCAATTTTTTATAGTCTAATATTTGTTACATATGAATTATGGCAGCAATTTTAGTATTTTATTATACATTTTGACTTCACATGCAACAGTTTATATAAGTTGTCTAAAATTAAAACAAATTAGATTTCATTCTATTATGGCAGCAATTCTAATATTATATTATATAGATTTTGATATTAAGTGTATTCACGCACAACAGTTTCTGCAAGTTGTCTAAAATTGATGTAAATTAGACTTCATTCTATTATGGAAGCAATTCTAGTATTATTTTATAGATTTTGATATTAATTATATTCATGTAGAACAGTTAGTGTAAGTTTTCTAAAATTGAAGCAAACAAGTTTCCTTATTTAGAACGGTCTATGCATCAAGCTTGACACTAGATTTGAGAATATCTCTTAGTTTGTGCATGTTATCCTTCTTTGAGAATGAATGAAAGTATTGATTATGATCTTATGTTGGATGTCATAAAGTTTTATTTCTGCTGAAATCTTTCCTATTTTTTGGAATAGCATAGCAATGTTCAAGTTTTTGAGATATGGAGTCATGAAGGCCAATTTTTTTTGTTCTTTAACATTTTCAAAAATCTTGAAGTATTGATTCTGGGTTTTTGGACCTACTTTAGTGCAGTGGGGATGAGCTGAACAGAGGCTATTTTGCTGACATTTCTGAGCTAAACAAGCATGGTGGTAAGGTAGGGATTGTTTGTGCTGCGGGCACCACTTAAACTCATGGAATGATAGAGTGAAATTGCTTCATTTGAACCTGGTTGCAGTGTGAATGTGAATTTATGGTGGAAATAATGAACATCAACACTTTTTGGAATTGTATGCGAATATGACTTTTTTGTTAATTGCTAATTGTTTACAAATATTTTGCTGATACAAACATCAACATTAGACCAATACAAGCTCTTGTGAGCATACTAATGGAGCTAATATCAACTCCTTTTCAGGAACCGCACTAGGAAAAAACTAATGAAGACCAAGCGTCACATCTTAGAAATCCACTTATTTTAGAAACCATCTCCAATCCACGTGCCAACAATGGAAGACCAAGAGTGACAATTTAGAAATCCACTTATTATAGAAACCTACTCCACTATAGGAGCCAACAATGAAAGGCCAAGAGTCACAACTTATATAGTAGATGTTCCTTTGGACTTTGAACTTGGGTCTCCACAATGGGAACTCAATCTTTTTACCAAGTAAGCTCAACCTCTTGGACTGTTTGTGAACATAATTGTTAGACATTGATGCTTGATTATATATTTATTCGTAACTTTATCCTGAACGTTTCTATTCAATTTTATCTTTTTCTTTTTGTCAAAGCAATGGAGTTGTTAGGAGACTGATTCATTTGTATAAGAAAGTTACTTTTCATGTTTGTTATTGGAGTTGACTGTAAATACTGAATGCCTATTCCATGAATAAAGATAATTTACCAAACACATTTGTTTTAACAAGAAATCAGACTACTTTTTTGGTTTCACTCTTATTGACATTCTGTGTGTACTTATTATCTAGAAGTCATATTTCTGGAGTTTTTGAGTTCATGTGCGCTGGAAAGCAGCCATAATTTTCTTTAGACATATATACAAGCAAATGTGCTTTTCCATAGCAGAAATTTTTACATGAAGAGATCATCTTGGTGTAGCAAATGTCATGTAGAAGAATATGGATGACATTTCTTCCTGCCAAAACATGTCAGAGAGATGGCAATACTTGTTCACTTGGAATAGTTCCAATATGATTCGCAATGCTTAGAACGTGGTTGACTAGCTTCTTTGCTTCTGGCTACATTCCTTCCTATGTAAACTGCCGTACTGGATGAAGTGGTGTTGGTTTTCCTGAAATTGACAGGTTAGACAGTGGAAGGGGATATTTTTATTTTGGTTAAATAAACAGTGTGCCTCACCTGCTATTGTGGTGCTGATTGGATTCCCTAGTGCGGCGAAAGTTAATACAAGATTCTTTGCTCAAGAATAATTGTGACTGAAACCAATGACAATGATGGACTTTGTTAGTTTCAGAACTTCGTTTCATTTTCATTTTATTTCTATGATTTATGGGCACCTGAATCCTAAGTTCCCCATTTGGTTATGGGGTCAGGTACAGGTTCAGAGTTTGAACCATGGCTATGCTATATATAATGTACTAATAAAAATATATACAAATAGTAATAATAACAATGAATGTATTAGAAATTAAATACAAATAAAAATACAGACAATAAAGTAATTGACATATGAGTAATATTAATATTATTTCTATGAAATAGTTAACATGAAATATAAAAGTATCAATATAGTAATACAGCAGTAGGAACTCCTTAACTTGTTATGTTATAACTGAATGATAAAAATTTGTTGGGACTTTTTTAATGTTCATATAAAGGATCTAAAAGTAATCAGGTCTGAATGAACTAAAGTGAGAAGGCAATAAAAAGTTTGATGTGAAGAGCAGAGTTAATAATATGTACAGTATCAGTGGTTGTTTTGAGTGGCACAAAAAGGAAGAATAAAGCAGACCAGATTGCTTTGCTAATTCTATCTTATTTCTTTTCCTTCCGTTTTCACTTGGTATTTAATAGAAAACAATAATGACAGTTCAGAAACTCAAACTTCTATGAAATGAAAATTTACAGAGCTTAAATGTACTGGAAAAGGGTTTTATTTTTTTAAAACAAACTTTCTTTTCTTTGGATTTTCTCATATAAGCCTATGATATATCCTGTGGTAACCAAAGCCTGGATCAGTGCCTGGACCTGGGAAGGATGGATTTGGCCCCATTTTCAGATGAACCCAGGAATTTTAGCCTGAATCAAAGCTCAAAAAGATCTTGCTATAATTTTTTTGTTTCAACAGCTCTCTTGAGGTGGAGTGGGTATGAGAGGTTAAGGATGCCACAGTTTATAGTTGAATGAGGAAATCACTACTGATTAGAAAATTGTATCACCATATGGTATTTTATGATTAGGGTAGAGAGGGAGAAGAGTTGTTCCAAGGGGCAGTTCAACACAAGCAACTCTGAGATGTAAACCTTATTAAAATAATATCTCCTATATTATTCTATTTCTATATTAATGGTCACTTCTGTTAGAAAACATGGACCAGTTTCTGCAAATGTAATTAGACTGCCATTGTTGCAGGTATGTTCCACAATGCAGATCCCAATCTCTTATAAATATAAGAGTAGGAGACATGTCTCTATGATTAATCATTATTAGTTAATATATATTAACAATATAACATATGTATAATATATTATATATATAATATAATATAATATACTATAATATATTTATAATATTATATATATGTAGTATAATAATAATATTATATCAACATTGTATCTTACGATTAAATCAATTTGACTGTAGCTATAATCTTAACACTCCCTCTTAGCTAGGGAGGATTTGTTATGGAACATATTATGCTCTCAAGCATATGGAGATATATCATCTCAATGTGATATTCTTGGAATGGCATATTAAGGATATCAACATAAATCCATCAACACACATGTATATATTAACATATATTACATATGGAATTGGCTTCAATTCACTATGAGGCCAAATTTCTCAATACTCCCTGTTTAGCAAAGAGGGAATTGAAACAATTTCTATTACTTTAATATAAGTTTAAACACCACCTTAAGTGTGGTCTATGATAGTAAATATATCATATTGTCCGGCAAGATCCAACCCAAAGAACCTTAAATTGATTTTCATGGTGTCCGGAAAAATCCAGTTGGTTATCATGGTGTCCGGCAAAATCCGGCTCAAAGAACCATGATTAGTTGGTTATCATGGTATCCGGCAAAATCCGGCCCATAGAACCATGATAACACTTGCTCCTAGACATACAACACATTTAGGTACTACAAGTTAATGTAGCATATCTAGGAGATAGGTCAAACTATTGATAAGGTAGTCACCTAACAATGGTTAACCTTCTAGTTGATACGCTTGTTATCATGACTTCCAACATTCTGGGACAACAACTTAATGAAGTATGTCATGATAACAGTTCTACCATTTATATGATCGTCACCTTACAATGGTTACCTTCTGTTTATATATTTCAATGAAAGATCGTCACCTTTCATTACATATCATATATGAGATAGTAACCACCATGAACCCAATTAGAGGGTGGTACAAAAGCTTTCACCTTAATTATCTCTCACAGAGAAGAATGTATTACAAGGAGTTTCACTTAGAACTTCTTCTCATAGAGAAGATACCATTCACAAACGATTGCACCTCAAAATTCTCCCTCTGAACAATGATTCTGGGAAGTCAGGTCCTTAAGTGACTCCCTTAGAGCTCTCTTTGCCTAAGGATGTCTTTCGAATTCCCTCTGAATTTGATATCAATCTGCCGACTTTCTGGTGACAAGTTTTTACTTCCTCATGATGTATACATGGGTAGGCCCATTTTAAAAACATGTAGTCACACCATGTATTTTTAGACTCCTTCCGAGTATCAATCTTCTAAGCTTTTGTTTTTCCTTAGAAGAGTTGTCATACTCCCTCTTAATGTAGAAGGATATCATAATCTCATTGATTGCATGTGTGAAGTAACAACCTTTATGTCTTGCAAGAACATCCTCAGACATAAAGGAAAAGATCAAGGAACAAGAGTACACCAAGACACATGACTTATTATTCATACATATAAGCAAGACATTACAAAAAAGTAAGTGTAATACTCAAAGGTAAGTAACTTATCTATACATCGACATCAAAACAGGAATGGAACATTGCTTATTATTCCCCCCACAATGTAAAATTCCAACTCATTCCATTATAGTCACTAATTCTCCTTATATTTTTCAGTCCTCTCTCATTGTTTTGTCTTTTTCCAGATCTATATATTTTTATATCCCTTATGCAAGTTTCAATATATTCCTTTCTCATATTTTATAATGTTATATGCAAGTAGTCTTCCCTTCTCTTTCCACGTGGCATGATTCATTGTTGACATTTCTTGCCTTTTGTAAGGTGGTAATTTACTTTTAAAATTTTGATTCCCCTTCTCTTAAGTGATTATTCCCTCTTGAGTTTAATGCTCATGCTATCAAATACTCCATGCATATTTATGTTGGCACAATACTTTTTCACTGGTACAAATGTAGCATTGCTTGACCTTTAAAGTGGATTTTTTATATTTTTATTTTATTGCAAATGCTTTCGAGCTTAATTAGCACAATGCCCTTATTGTTATTACAAATATTTTGGCTTGGTCAAGTTTAGAAGAATTAGAAACATCATTTCTGAACCAATAATGCAATATGCTTGTTTGCTGACTTCCATTCCCTTCTCGCTGTCTGTTTGACTTCGCTCTGATTGGCTACTACCATTTCTCATTTCTCTGATTGATGGCAATTTAATATTGAAAATATCTACCCTACTTTTCATGCCTTTATTATCAATGTATATTAGCATGATATTTGATCAAGGCAATAATTTTTTTCTTTCTTTCTTATTTGCTTCATATTTTTTTGCTTTAGTCTTATAATTCTTAATTACTGATTAGTCTGAATGTTGTCAATTGTTAGCATGTAAGTTGATATTATATCTGATGTCTATATGATTGATTTTCATAGTCATTATTGTCTCACCATCATCTTCTAAGTTAGTATTACTCACGTCCCTGTCTTCTTATCCCATCTTCATGTCTAGATGCCATCCTATTGTAAAGACTCCTATTAGTATATGCATCTGAGTATTTACGTACAACTTATCCTTGGTATGGATCAATTTCAACATTTCCTTAATAATCATAATTTCATCTATTTAATAAATGTAAGTGTTTAATTGATTCGTAAAGTTGCAGGTTGTTTCATTTATCCATTCTTGATAATAATGGTGTTGATTCTCGATCCAAGCATGGTGAACTTGGTTTAAATAGATCGATATACAACAAGCTTGCTGTAACTACCCTAATCTGGCCCTCCTAGCGGTCTTTGCTTGCGTTGGGGCTTTTGAAGTGCAGGCAGGAGAGATGCTTCTAAAGGCTGTGGAATCGGGCATTACATCTTCCCTCATTTTCTTGAAAATTCTCAAAATCCTTCTTTCAAACCAAAATATATAGGATAGTAATCAACTGGTTGTTGTTCCTTCTAGATTGCTACTGATATCATGTAAGATTGTTGTTCAAATTGAGATTGTATTGGTCAAGACATGGGTGTATATTTAATTGGGGAATAACTTCAATTGCCTTTGTTCATAATGTTGTCGATGAATTATACTTCAACACCGAAGTGCTAGGGCTCCCATCTTAGTTTTAATAGTCAATGACTATCTTGCCATAGAAAGGGTGCGATCGACGATGCCTATTCATCTGTCATACGTAATTAGATTTCTTCTTGTATATTTTATGAAGACTCTCTGCTTAGTCTATTGTTAACAAAGGATTAGATTTTGACTCGGTAGTGTATTGCACTGTTCTGGACCTTGTTTCTCCTCCATATCCTATTCGCTCAATATTTCTTCATAAACCCATAGTGCCAAAAACTTCGTGCATCACTCAATTTTTTTATTTAAAATTTTTCGCTTCCTAACAATCTTCATTTGTAAAACACTTTATCTCATGCATTCCTTTGTAACAATCTTTGTTGTAATATACTTTGTTTGCAATCTACGTATACATACATTCCTTCTTGGATGGATTCCAAACCATTTGTGAAGTCTTTTTCTCAGTCTATTAATTATTTTATTTAGATCAAGACCTTGTCGGTTCTTCTTCCGTTTGTTCTAAGATAGTCCCCCAATGTTGAATTACAGCCCATGTCTTTAATTTATTATGCATCTTGTGATATGTTTTGAGAGCTGTGACATTGGTTCACCTGGTTGATGAGTCAACTATTTGTCATCGCTGCACACTAATACTTGAAATTTTCCATTTGCAGTTAAGCTCTGATACCATGTTAGAAAACATGCATCGGTTTCTGCAAATGTAGTTACACTACCATTGTTATAGGTATGTTCCAAAATGCAGATTCCAATATCTTATAAATACAAGAGTAGGAGACATGTCTAATGAAGAGACTTGTCTCTATGATTAATCATTATTAGTTAATATATATTAGCAATGTAAATCACAATATATATATATATATATATATATATATATATATATATATAGTATAATATATTTATAATATTATATATATGTAGTATAATTATAATATTATATATATGATATATTATATCAACATTGTATCTTACGATTAAATCAATTCAATTGTAGCTATTATCTTAACACTCTCTCTTAGACAGGGAGGATTTGTTATGGAACACATTATGCTCTCAAGCATATGGAGATATATCATCTCAATGGGATATTCTTGGAATGGCATGTTCAGGATATCAACATAAAGCCATCAACACACACACACACACACACACAACATATGGAATTGGCTTCAATTCACTATGAGGTTAAATTTCTCAACAACTTCTAGATATTGTAAGTATCCTATATAATAGATTTTTTCTATTACTTTTATGTTTCTTTTTAAAAATATCCGATTGTAAACTCACTAGAACAATTTGTTCTTTGTTAATAATCATCCGATATTTTACCAAATGTTTGTCTAATATGGTATTAAAGCTAATTTTTTTTTTGCAAATTTTTATAATATCTTCAATAAAATTATTTGTCCAATTTGTTTGAAATTATTCTGGGTTTGATTGAAGCTTGCAAAAATCTCTACCTGACTAGGGTTCCCCACGTGATTATTTGCCGTCATTTCTTGAAAACATGGAAAATACAGAGAGGGGAAGGAGGTGAATCAGTATTTTTAAAACTTTAATGAGAAGAATATATTCACTAGAATAAATTTAGACAATGACATCCAAAATTTATCACGTAGAAACCCTTTTGGGTAAAAACCACAGTTCACTACGGCAAGAGCCTACAACACAATGGTAAATTGTGAGCCTCTTATCTAGGAGATCTTGGGTTTGAGTCTACTCGAGCTTAATAAAATGATAATAATTAATCTCAACACATTATAATAATTAATCTTGGCTTCGGCCTCTTATCCATAAAAAAAAAAGAAAAAAAAAACCACGGTTCACTGACAATAAAAATGGCCTACAACCCAGTTCAATAAAGCCACAACTCTCTTTACATTAGTAATCAAACTTAGGCTTCAACCTATCAAAGAGCTTGAACTCTAACTTTTCAAATGGCTACAACCATTTCTATCCGTGAAGCATCAATACAGTTATTAGATTATGAGATACAAACAAATTACGGAGACAACCCTAGTCAAAGATAGGAAGAAGATTAATCAACATCTCCTGGATATGCTTGAGTAGTGATATTAGACTAAAGGAATACATTCTATAGGACTTCATGTATAATTTTACTCGAATACCTAGTAATATTTTATCGCTATATTAGAGATTTTCTTATATAGCTAGTGCCCTTTGTCTTAAGCAATTCCACCAACTTTTATACTCACCACACTAAATGAACATTCACAAATTTAACAACACAAATATTGGTGACATGTTTCTATTTTATGCTTTCACGGAATCTTTCAAGAAATTAATGTGCTGCTCACCCTTTCTTTTGCAGTTGTATGACGCATGTATATATATCAAAGAGCCAAAACTCGGGATCGACAAGGCCGACTCGAATTGTCAATCGGCTCGGAATCGCCTATGAATCAGCTATGAATCGACAAATTGAAAAAACCCTTTAAATTTAGAGATTTTAACGACTCAAAACTTATTATTTTATGCACCCTTTACTGAATAAAACTTAAACATACAATAACATTATCAATTAGAATCTAACATACACAAGTAAGAAACATAAATGATAAATCCAACACATACGTAAAATGTAAATTGTAGCTTAAGTAAATAGAAATCATAGGAATAGGATCATAATGAGTCATGACATAGATATAGAGAAATATAAATGTTGTCAAATCATAAATGTATGTAATATGAAGATCCATAAAACTAATGAGATCAAATCATAAATGTATTTAAGATGAAGATCCATGAAACGTATGTGTATCTGTAAACAAAATGAAAAAACAAGGCTCTAGCTTAATTCTCATCATCATCCTCAAGCTCGGCTGCAACCTCAGTGTCTACCTCATCCTCACCCTTTGAATATTCTGTATGCCTTCTACAAAAGGCATCTAAGGTAGGTCCTAGATGACTGATGAGCCATAGCCCTCACATGTGAGATGGGTGCATGAACATCACTATCTGTGCATGTGCATATGCGTTTGCCAGTGCCTGAATGTGCTCTAGACTCCTCTGCCATGGCCATAGCCTCAACCTTTCTATCTACTTGGTCAACTCACTCATGGTCTACCTCAGTGAAGACTGCTGCATCTATAGCCTTTGTGAGCTACTCTGACTCTGGATCAATCTCCTCTAGAATGATCATAGAGGAATTAGTAGTCAAAATCTGTTTGGTCCTAAGGCGGAGGCTGTAATGAACAAATACAAGATCGTTCAATCTCTGCATAGACAACTTGTTTCGCCTCTTCGACTGAATATGCTCCAACATGGATCAATTGCGCTCACATCTAGAAGCGCTACTAGGCTGACTCAAAATACAAATGGCAATCCTCTGAAGATGTGGGGTTGAGGGTCCAAACATTTGCCACCATTTATTTGAAACAAGGGAAAAGAAAAACAATCAGTCTCATTTACAAGTACAAAAATGCATAACTTATAAGCCATAACAATTAACTTTAAGTCTTTAAGAATATATTATTTTTACCTGGTTGTAGTGATGTTCGAGCTTCTATGGCCATGTTGCTAGAGAAAATTGCCCCTTATTATTGAATTTGTTTAGCTCTATGGTTGCAGCCGAGGAACTGCCATCGCTACGCATCCTCTACATTAGTGTATATAGGTCAGTTAGAACCACCTCACTCGCCTTGAAGTCAAGACGAAAACGATATGCTGGATTTAGGTAATAGGCTGCTTCATGGATGGGCCTGTGGAGTTGATTCTGCCATCTCCAATCAATGATCTCCCAAATGGGGCCATACTTCTTTGACACTCTTGGATACTAGGCTTTAATGGCCTGCTTGGCCCTATCCATGTCCTCATATATGTAGCCCACAGAGGGATTCTCCCCATCAACAGTTTGTAGGAGAGATTCAAGGGGCTCATTGACTTGCATATAATAAAAGAAAAATATTTGAGTCAAAATTTAAATATAAAACTAAATCATCAAACAATTAAATAATAAATAGTAATACTAAATGTTAAATTGTAAGAAGCAATTGGCCACATCCATCCTTGTAGGGGTCATAGTATAGTAAGAGGAAATCAACTCTGGCCCAACAATCATGTGTCCTAATTCTTCCCTTGATGTCGTCAAGGATTTCAGTGTGATGAAATTCGAGGCAAACCTCATGATGCCAAGACAAGCTAACTCCCTATCTCCTGTGTATTTCCTCATTGTGCTGAGGATTTATGTATGATTGTAGATAAACTTGCATATATTTTTGGCCTTTTCTGCACATAATTTGACCTAGTCAAGCTTACTAAAGGCCTCCAACATGAGGTCAAGGCAATGTGTCATACAAGGAGACCAAAATATTGTGGGGTGCTTGTCCATCAAAAGTTTACCTACAACTATTTTAAATAATTTAGAAATTTACACATGTTAAGAAATTTAGAATTACAAAAGTTCATATAAATATATTTTAAAAACTTGAAAACTTAAAATTTAAAGTTAAAAGTTTACCTGCAACAACATAACTTGCTGCATTATCGGTCACCATTCGTACTGCATTTTCTTCCTCCACCTTTGCTATGACTTCTTCAATAACCTCACATTAGTATGTGGCATTTTTGACATGAGAGGAAGCATCAATAGATTGATGAATACAGTGGATCCTACAAAATTTAAATTGATCAAAACAATTAATTATCATGGATCATCAACAAATTAGCAATCAACAAATCAAAATTTAAATTATTCAATCACAATTCACAATGCATGTAGGAAAGCAGAATGATCAATTACCTCCACAGGAAACAAGAAAATTGAGTAGTGTTCTATTCCTCCTATCCGTCCAACCATCAGTCATAATGGTGCAACCCTTTATGGTCCATTCCTTTTGTTGGTCCTCTAGCTCAAGCTTCATATTGTCTACCATTTCATCTAAAAGGTAGCCACTTAGCTAAGCCTCATTAGGGGCTTTAGACCCTGAACCACAAATAGATACGACATCTATCGTGCCTGCCAATAAGGAGACTTGTCAGAAATAGATTATGTTTAGAAATTTAGATGACAAATTATTATGTAATATGAATCTATGATTACAAAAGTAGGAATAATAAAAATATAATTTTAAACTTAAAGAAAACAAATAAAAAAGAATTCATTACCTGGCTGCAATAAATGAAATATTGCAAAAGTACCAAAATTTGCAAATTTGTTTCCTGGCAGCATCATGAATCTCCTTGTTCAAACCCATGCCCTCAATAGAGGGTTGTGCACCAGTAGTAGTGTGTGGCACAAAGTAACTATTTAATCTAGATTTCCGCACTCTAGGTCGAAATGTAATAGGGCCTGGCTTAGTATTAGAATGACTAGCACTAGCACTAGCACTCGCAAGTGCATGGGCATTAGTACTAGCACTAGCAAGAAAGGGAGGCTTGGAAGAACCCTCTCCAACACAACTTGTGGATGTAGATGCAGCTACGAGGGCATGGGAGCCAATATCACTTAACTATTCAAGTTGCGTTTTCTTATTTAACTTCTCTTGTTCAAGTGTTCTAATGCCACATAACAAAAGTTAAGGCTGCTACAATAAGAAAATATAATTAAAAATTTAAAGTTTTAAACTAATAAAAAAACAAAAAACCCTACTTTGTATTTGCAATTTAGTAAATAACATTGAACATTTACAAATGAAAACTAAAAGAATTAAACAAAAAATGAACAATACACTAAGATACAAAAAGAAAATCAACACTTTACCTCTTGCAAATGAGTTGAGTGTTACTATTGTCTCCTTAATGCTCCCAATGCAAACATATAGCCTCACCGAATTGATTTGTGATCTCCTTGATGCTCTTCTTTTTGCAGGTTGCAACCCTATGTTTTCTCTTTTCTCTTTCTCATTCTCACTTTTCTTCTCTTTTTGTTATACTAAAGAAATAGAAGGCCTTTTAGGGTTATTAGAAAGAGAAATTAAAAAAATAAAATAAAAGTAAATTGTTATTTTTTTGTTTTTAAGTCCCAACTTTCAGCTGCCACGTAGCTGATTTTCTTGGCAATTTTGGCTGATTTTGGCTGATTGGCAATTTTGGGCGATTCACACCAAGAAATTGGCGATTTGATTCATCGATTCATAAAAAATCGCCTAGCATGAATCGAATCGCCATATCGCCTGTATTGCGGTGATTTTTGTTTCTTTGATATATATTACTTGTAAGTTACACTTCCAAAACTTACGTGCACAAACTTAAACTATTTTTCAATGACTGTGTACATGTACACATACTTTCTGTTCACCCCCACTTAACTCAAGAATACTTCCTTTGTTTATTATTGAGCATTATACTCCGACTATCATTCCATTGAGAAAAATGTAAGTCGATTGTTTCCTCTTTTAACAATCGATTATCTTGGTGTTGATGTTAAAATTATAACTTCGACCCTCATACTCGTTTGACTGTGCAGATCGCACAATCCTCATCTTTCATATAATACCATTTTGAAGGCTATTAATGCATTGCCCCTTGGTTAGACATGATCAACAATCTTTGGTGATGACTATATGTTAGCATTAACATCAACTAAATTAGTTATGTTTGTTAAACTAAATCTCCTTCTAGGCACCAATTATGAGAAGGCATTGTGGGCTGACCTAGATAGGGTCATGTCCCTTTAAGGGACATGCCCTTTGGTTATATTATATGTGAAGGGTGTGGTGGTAGTTAAAGAGAACACAATAGAACACCAAGTCTGCTTCTTTAAGAAACCATGCCACAAATCGAATACTTGCTGTGATAAATATATATTTCAGAAGGAAAATTATGATTGTCATCTCATTTCAAGGTCAGACAAGAAGGAAGATCAGAACAACAAGCATATAAAGGTATTATCTCAGATTTGATTATTTTAGAATTTGCAGAACTTGACATGGTATCAGAGCTCTGGTAGATGAACTTAGGCTTTGCAAATTAAACAATCAGACTGAGTATATCTAGCAACATTCTTCTATCTTCAATGGCATACACAATCAGACCCGAGGACGGGTTTGATAGGAAAAAACACTTCGATGCTTGGAAATTTAGAATCATGATGATTCTTGAAGAAAATGATTGGAAATGATTCATGATGAACCTAATAAAACTATTTGGAGTAAAGGAAACAAGAAATCCATGCAAATCATATTAGATGGAGTAAAAAATGAAATAGTACCCATGCCAACGAAACATCAAACAACATTCAATATGATGAATGCATTATTGAATGCATATGAGGTTAACAATGCAATTAGAGTCCTCACACTAAAAAGACAACTAAATTATAGATAGATAAAGAAGGGAGAATCGATGAATTCTTACTTCCTAAGAGTTGCCAGTCTAAGAGATGAACTTGCAAGTATAGGAACCATAATTGATGACAAAGAATTAACAATGATGGCTATAGATGGATTACCAGATTCATGGGAAAGATTTGCACAAGGAGTAAGTGTTAGAGACAATCTTCCTGACTTCAATAGACTTAAGGGAGATTGTCTTCAGAAAGAATCCAAAAAAAATTAAGAAAGGGGGAAAGTTGAAAACTGAAGATGAAGAACTTCATGTGCTTAACACAAATTCCTATAAAGGTAAGAAGAAACACTTCAAGAAGAAGAAAGGTAATAAAAAGAATGATAATCCTAAGAAAAATCTATCCAAAATAAAATGCTTCAAATGCAAAAAGTTTGGACACTATAGATTTAATTGCCTTGAGAATTCTAAACAAGAATTAAACTGTACAAACATTACTAGGAAAGAAGATAACTATGATCTTGAGAATCATGTATTGTATTCGACACTATCAAATGAAGTCTCAAGTAAGGCATGGGTGATTGATAGTGGATCATCTTGACATATTACAGGGTACAGAGAAGCACAGACTCTATATCAGAAAAAAGTTAATGGCGAAGTCATCATCGGTGATAATTCAGCACATTCCATCAAAGGAATTGGAAATTGCACCTTGAAACTAAAGTCGTGTAGTTCTCTTCTCAAAGGAGTACTCTATGTACCAAGAATAAAAAGGAATTTAATCTCAGTTACAATGCTTGAAGATGGACATAATGTTGCATTCATGGATTGTAAAGTAATGACCTGGGCTAAGAACTAATTTAAGAAAGCAAAATTGACTGGTCAAAGAAAGGGGTACTTGTATGAATTAAATTCAAAACCTAGTTGACCTATTCAAGCCTTAATCATGAAGCTACTGATCTAAATGAAATATGGCACAGAAAGTTAGGACATCTAAATTTCAAAACCTTATCAACTATGGAGAAGTTGGTTACTGGTTTACCTAAACTGAATAAAGATCACTCAAGCATATGCAAAGGATGCGCTTTGGGTAAGAATGCCAAAAGTCCATTTCATGATAGCACTAGAAAAACTAACAATGTTTTGGAATTTAATCCACTCAGATTTATGTGGACCTATGTCTGTTTCTTCTCTTGGAGGATCTGGTATTATATACTTTTTATGGATGACTTCTCTAAAAAAACTTGGATTTACTTCTTAAAATGTAAAGAATCAGAAGAAATCCTTAAGAGATTTAAATACTCTAAAACCTTAATTGAAAACTTATTAGGACATAAAATTAAAACTCTCAGGACTGATAATGGAGGGGAATATACCTCAGATTTGTTTAAAAGGTTTTGTAAAGAAATAGGAATTAAGATAGAGTATACCGTTCCTTATAACCCACAACAAAAAAGGGTAGCAGAAAGGAAGAATAGGACAATAATAGAAGCTACAAGAGCTATGATATTTGATCAAAATCTAGAATATTATCTTTGGACAGAAGCCTCTTGTACAACATCATACTTAATCAAGGAAAGTATACATTAGACATCTTGAAGAGATTTGGAATGTGGAACTGCAGGTCTATGTCTTCTCCCATAGAGACTAATCTACATAAACTTAAGGAAGCAGTAGCAAAATCACCTTCCATAGATTCTACTCTTTACGGACAAATGATTGGATCCCTTATGTACTTGGTAAATACAAGATCTGACATTTTCTATGCTGTTAATGCATTAAGTTAGTTTATGTGTGAGCCAAAGGAGATTCACCTAGTTGCAGTCAAACACATCATGAGATACTTACAAGGCACTCTTAACCTTGTGCTCAAGTATGAGAAAGTTGAATTAGACCTACATGGATACACAGACTCAGATTGGGCTGGAAGTGTTATTGACAGGAAAAACACTTCAGGATGCTGTTTCAGTTTAGGCTCAACAATGATATCATGGATATGCAGAAAGCAATCTTCAGTAGCACAAAGTTCCATAGAAGCCGAATAAATTGCAGCAGTGATGGTCTCTCAGGAAGCAGTTTGGCTTAGAAAGTTACTTGTGGGATTATTTGGTCAAGCCATGAATCCTACGATTATTCATTGTCACAATCAAAGTTCAATCAAGCTTTCTGTGAATCCAGTTTTTCATGACAAGTCTAAACATATCAAAATTCTTTATTATTATGTAAGAGATATGGTAGACAGGAATACTGTAAAATTAGAATACATTTGCACTGTAGATCAGACAACAAATATTCTCACCAAATCTCTCTCTCTCGAGTGAAAATAGATCATTTCAGGAAAAAACTTAGTATGGTTGAATTGTAATTCATTTGTATTCTTTAAATTATTAATAAAATAATTTTATTGTTAGGCTATTGACTATTATGGGCTCCACCATTTGTATTCATTATTTTAGAGGTGACGATCTCTGAGATAATGAACACTTGTATGAAAGACATTATGAGAGATGACGAGCTCTTAGATAATGTGTTAAACAGTAGAGATCTACTGTCAGATCTAGATGAGTTCAAGATCACATTGTGATGTAGACATTGTTATGCCTATAAGTCACAATTTGGATAAAGGAAGAATTTTATTATTCTCCGGAGTTTATCCAATGTTCTGGTAGATCTTAACTTAGGATCATGTTGTGATATAGGAATGCTAGTACCTATGAGTCACAATTTAAATAAAGGAAGAATTTAATTATTCTCTGGATGTTATCCTATATATTGTATTCATTGCAATACTATTATCACTAGTATAAGTGATATGTCATATCACAAATATAGTAATATGACAGGATCATGTGTTCAATAATACCGCATGCTAAGAAGAAGATTTTGATAGATATAGAGTATCATTTTATGCTTATTCATCGTAATTGATGATGCTAGATATGTTATCTTTTAGTATGATTATCAAGTTAAGAGGGAGTGTTTAAGCTATAACTCCTATCCTCATACTAGTTTGACTATGCAGATTGCACAATCCTCATCTTTCATAAAATGCCGTTTTGAAGGCTATTAATATATTGCCCCTTGGTTAGGCATGATCGATGATCTTTGGTGATGACTATATGTTAGCATTAACATCAACTAAATTAATTATGTTTGTTTGTTAAACTAAATCTCCTTCTAAGCGCCGATTATGAAAAGGCATTATGAGTCGACCTAGATAGGGTCATGTCCCTTTAAGGGATATGCGTGTTGGTTATGGTATATGAGAAGGGTGTGGTTGTAGTTAAAGAGCACACAATAAAACACCAAGTGTGCTCCTTTAAGCAACTTTGCCACAAATCGAATACTTGCTGTGATAAATATATATTTCAGAAGGACAATTACTATTGTCATCTTATTTCAAGGTCAGACAAGAAGGAAGATCAGAACAACAATCATATAAAGGAATTATCTCAGATCTGATTATTTAGAATTTGCAAAACTTTACAGTTAACTATCCCATAACCTATGATAATTATGCATGTCACTCTTCATTATTATTTTTTCATCCTCGTATATCCATAGATGCATTTTCTAACGCACACCATCATCACTTGTCTATTGCACGCACCTACATGCATTTAGTCTTTCCGTGTGTAATGACCTTGATATCTTTCTTGCAATGATCGACACATGAAGCTTGTCAGCTTCAAACACATTTTAAAAAAAATATTCTTGCATCGACCAGCTAAAGCTAAACGCTACATCATGACCCTTTTGACACCTACCTTTACTGTATTGCCACATATTTTTAAGTAAATAAGAATTGATCCACCATTTTGATGGAATAAGAGGCCTCCATCAGCCATCCACAAGATACAACCTATATCCTTGCATTACAAAAAAATGCAGAAATCATTTGGCAGAGATATTTTGTTGTAGTTGTTGAGGCCGTTTGATTAAGTGGCATACATGCACACACATTGTCCCAATTCAAAAACTATGCTCCCTCATTGTTTCTGAAGGACTTGAGCATCCTGTAGTTGGTGTCTTACACATATTTGGTCATACCAACCACCATTGTGGAAAGACACTTTCAACCACATAGGATGGCCCAAAAGAAAAGTGTCATCCAAACCCCTGCTAGGACCTGCAATTTTTTTACATGGACCAGATACATTGTCCTGCTAGGTGTTATAAGCATTTTCATCCAATTTAATCAGTTTTGAATACATCGTTGTTAATATTACGATAATAGACAACTTATATTATTAGTTAATGGTTATCTATTTGTACTCTATCGTAAATATTAGAATGTTTCTAATATTTAGTTAGGCTGTAGATAACTGTTTGTTTTCTTTCAGCTAGAATAGAAACTTTCTATTCCTTACGATCGTTTCCTAAGGAAACATGGGTTCATTCTTTTGTATATATTGATCTCTCTGTCTCTGTTAATATTAAGCAAGTATTTTACCGATTACTTCGTAATATAGTATTAGAGCCAATACTTTAACTTTTTCGAAAAATTTAAAATTTCTTTCAAAGTAATTTGCTAAGATTTTTCGAAATCATTTTTGTAACTTTCTCTACAACTTGTTTAGGGTTTGTAATGTCCTTGTTTTTGGCAAGTCTATGCAGTTGATGAAGTTAGCTCATCATAGCGACCCTCATGAGCTGACGGGGTGTTTTGGGGGTCCCAGTTGCGAACTATTTTTAGTAAGTTGCTATTTTTGGCAGTGCAGTGGGTGGCTCTGGCAGTTGGTCGTCACTTGTAATTAATCAGGTTAATAATTGCTTGAGCTCTTATTTAGTTATTTTTCATTGAGTTGCATTATTATAATAATATTTATATTATTATAATAATGACCTTAAGTGATATTTTTAAAAGCAAGTTGGAAAGTTTCTAGTGTTGAGTTCTTTTGAGAAACTTCCACGATTTATGAAGTGGAGTTTTAAGGAATCTTTTGCCAAGGAAAGCTTATAAATGAGAGCTCATTTCATTGGGAAACCACGCTTGATTATACATTTGATTTTGAGCCTTGTGGCTTTTCTTGGGTTCTTAACTGTATGCCCTTGCTTTTGTATAAGGGTTGGAAATTCTGAGAATTGCATTTGCAATTTAGCTACTGAGGTATAGCTAAGATTGCTTAACTTCTCTATTGTTCATCACTGTAGCTGAGAAGTGTTTTCATTCCACTGCTGAAGTATAGTTGATTAGTCGTTTTCTCCAACTATATCCACTGTGGCTTTGGAGATTGATACTCTGAAGGAATTCGATTATGTTGTGGTTACAAGCTAGTAATTGATTTGCAAATCGATAGTAAGATTGTTTTAAGTGACTGCTGTTTCAGAGGGTTGCATCTGAGATTAATAATGACTGGGAGTCAAGCTGTGACTAGTCATTGGTTCAACATTCAAGCTAACAACTCCAAACGTAGGTCTGGTGTCTAAAATCGTCCAAGTGTGTGCAATGTGTGGACGTCTTTTTCTTGGCCGCAACTTGCATTGGGGATACGCATTGCTATTAGTTGGCTGTTCACTTCCTTGGCCGACATTAGGTTTCTTCATGGTGATGCTGCGATAAGGAAGTACATTTGTCTTTAGCATGGTTTGTTCTACCAATCAGCATAAGTAGGGTTATGTGTTACGGGAGAAATCAGGTTCTTCTATTGTGTAATCTAGAAATTCAGTAATTAAACTTTATGAGATTTTGTTCTTTCCCTTCCTTAATAAATGTACACAATAAATGTGGAGTGAATTGCTAGAGTCAAAATTTGTTTTGTACTCATTTTATCTACTGAATTATAAATAAAATCAAGAAACACAAGAGCTTTGTTCATTGACACTGGTAATTCTATCGGAGTCTACTTGGGGTTTTTATAGGGTTTCAATTTTGAGAAATCCAATTGTGATGAAAAATCGTGTTTTTTGAGAAATCCGATTGAAGAAAAATCTGTTTTTTGTGTGCTGTGATGTGGTCTTCAATTGCGGACATCTACCACCATTTCTTAGCAAACACAACCTATTTTTTGTTTGTTATAGACATCTCAGCGAGCTCATTTGCTGTCTCTGCTTGAAGTCGTGACTTTTTTGGAGTTTTTTCGCAAATGTTTTTGTAGATAGGATGTGCCTCTTTCACGCGTTTGTAAGTGCTAAATTGTGCTGTTTTTGAGGTCAAACTCTCACTTCTACAGTTGTCTCTGCTTGAGAGTCTCTCTTTGAAACAAAAATAGGCCTTTTTCTCCAAGAAATCGCCATTTTTTCTACAACTTCTACCTTTCATGGCCGCCAACTAGGGTTTTCTTCGAAAACCCTTAATTTTGGGCTCAACTTTTTTCTTCAGATTATAGATTCTTGGTGGGTTTTTTGAGAGTTCAACTGGGTTTTTAGATTTTTATGGGTGCCTCGATTTTTGAGCCAGTGAATCCAGAAACTGACAACATATTCTTTTTGGGTTTTTCGAGTGCTCTTGTGGGTACCTCTTTAAATTTTTTGGGTCTTCCATTTTTTTCCTTTGAAGAACATGCCTTCACAGATTTTCACACTTTTTCATTGAAAAACGTGCTATGGCATCTTTGTGGAATATTTTGCTCGAGGGCAATTCAAAATTCAATGTTCAGAACTATAGCACATGGAAGCAGGGGATACTAGCAATCTTTGAAAATCAGAATATCGATCAAGTTGTTTTGGGTGTTACAAAGCATCTGACTGCAATGGTATTGATTAGGATATGTAGGATCTCTATAATCGGGAGGCAGTAATGCTTCTCAAATTATCCATGGCTGATGATTAGCTCCCTCAGATTCCATCTGGTAAAACAATTGCTAAGATATGGGAGCATTTGAAGAAACTTCATGAGACATCAGAAAAAAGCAGAGCCTTCTTTCTCAAGAATGCTTTGTTTCTATTGTCATGGATGAGCAGAAATCGCTCCAGGAACGCTTGAATAGGATTTAGGAAATCCGTGATCAATTACTTTCCATTGGACGCAAGATGGAGGAAGAGGACATTGTGGTCTTAACCCTCAAAAGTTTTCCCAAGTTCTACGAGCATTTTATTGACTCTCAACATCACTTCTATTGGTGTTGATATGAAGTTCATAGATCTCTGCACACTTCTGCTTTAGCAAGATCAGTGTAAACAACCGTTTGGTAGTAGTTCCAACTCTAGCTCCACTAAACAAGCTTTTATCGCTAAATCATTTTAGAAGGATAAAGGCAAGTCTCAACAGTCTTCTCAACATAAGTCTTCTGCTCTAGCTTCAGAAGGCTCTAGGAAAAAGAACATTCAATGCAACTATTGACACAAGTTTGGTCACATGAAGGTTGAATGTTGGAAATGCTTAACTGCCCAATCTGAGGAATCTGGTTTGTAGCCTAAAGCGAAATAGTGCATAGTACACTGAGCAAAATGAATCTGCCTTTTACGCCTTCATGGCTAAAAGACCTGTAGATCATGTGAAGTCATCTGCCTGTATATTGATTCAGTTGCCTCATGTCATTTCACCCACTACAGAGACTGGTCTACTGACTACCAACCTTATTTAGATTCAATTTTTTTTGGTGGTGGAGAAGAGTACACCGTTGTCGGTAAAGGCAACATTTAGATTCAGCCTTCTGGGAGGAATCTCATTTTCCTCGATGTGTACTACTTTCCAGGGATGAAACTTAATCTACTCTCAGTCAGTCAGTTACTACAACATTCTCCACAATTGGATGTCACCTTCAGTTTATGTCAATGTACCATCAATGATAGGGCAACTTAGTATTGTTGCAGTAGGTCTTGAAGATCATGGTCTTTTTGAACTTATTAATTCTGGTGATTCTTAGGACTTAGCTATGGCTGCTTGGTGATTGTCTGTCAATGCATTTTGGCATCAACGGTATGGGCACATAAATGTGCATTATCTCTCTCAGCTTGCTCGAGAAGAACTTGTCCTCGGATTGCTAGAGATAAAGACTCAACAACTTGGAGTTTGTGATGCATGCCAAGATGGGAAGCAACATCGCACCACCCCTTTCCCTAGTGGCGATTCATGGTGAGCTTCTCAGGTACTTCAGCTTGTTCATGCTAGTATCTGCGGCTCTATGGCCATTGCTTCTGTTCTTGAGTCTAGGTATTTTCTATTGTTTGTTGATGAATTCTTTAGCATCTTGGATACTCATGGCATCAAACGCCAGTTAACAACACCCCACACAACACAACAAAACAATGTAGTTGAATGTCGGAACAAAACAATCATTGAGATGGCTTGTTCATGCTCGAATACAGATATGTTTCGAAGAAGTTTTGGGCAGAAGCAGTTAACATTGTAGTTTATCTTTTGAACTGGTCACCCATAGTGGCAGTCAGAGTTAAAACTCTGGAAGAGGCTTGGTCAGGTCGTAAGCCCAAAATCAGTCACTTGAAGGTTTTTGGCTCTCTTTTTTTTGTTTGGATCCCTCATGCATGATGCACCAAGTTGGATGCCAAGAGTCAAACACTCATGCTTGCTGGATACAATAGTCTTCACAAAGCCTACCACTTGATTGACACTGAGACATCTTGTCTCCTGTACAGTTGTGATGTAGTTTTTGATGAGTAACGAGGACCATTCGAGCCTGTTTCTCTTGTTCGTAATCCAACAGACCGACCTATGCAAGCTCATGATTTGGGAGTTAGGCTTCCATTAGGTCCACTTGATGGGAAGGCTCTAGTGGCTCTTACATCTCCATTTATACCAGTGATCCCTGTACAACCACCTCTAGCTTCTCCTGCAGGCATTGTTAACAACTTACTTTCTAACACATGGTACAAGTAGAAGTTTGAGATCTTACAACCACACGATCAAGTACAGTGAGCAACATTCTAAACTAAATCTATATTCTATTAGGAAATCATTCGCACTAGACAACAAGTCCTATTAGACGTTCAAAAGACAGCAATGAAAAAAGTCATGGTCGAGGGCTTCTTGGCCATTTTAAATAAAGCACATTGAATATATTTTTGTGTTCATGCTTTTGCTGCAACTCAGAAAGCTTCTCAAAATACCTTTTTTGTGGTCTGAGCAGCAAAAACAACCATTCTCTCTTATGTCTCTGCCCAAAACTACTTGTTCTGAAGTTGTCTTTTGGTTCATTCAAATGTAACTGGTCAAAATGCCATTTTTTTCCCTTTACGAGATTTAATTTTTTTTTCGCCTACAAATTCCCTTGCCTTCTGGTCATACAACCTTCAATAACTTTGTGTTCTTTCTATGTCGTTCGTCTATAACTCCTAGCTGTTTTTGGTGTTTTTTGGGAGCTGTGTTTTAGTCTATGGTAATTTTTTTTATTAAAACGTATTTCATTCATCTACAACAACCATTTCTGATATTTCAATCAAATTTGTGGTCATTTGTTTGTCGATCTCAAGCTGCCTATGGTTTCTAGAAACCCTCTGTATCTGCTCTATGGCTAGGACTTCTGTTTCTACCATTTTTTGCAGCAATCTACCATTTTTTGAACCTGGCTAGGGTTTTGTTTGAAACTATTAGGTTTTTTACCGAATTCAAATCTAATTTCTAATTCTTGGTGGGTTTGTCAAGACCTCAATTGGGTTGCTGTTTGGGTGTCTCGTCTTTTGTGCCTTGAATCCTAATGCGAATTATAATTTTTTTTTTGTTTACTGATTCTTTGTGGATTTTTTGAGATCTCAACTAGGTTAGAATTTCAAGTGCCTCAATTTCTATGCCTTTTGTGCTAGCAGGCTCACATTGACATTCATCTATGTACTTGCCTCTATTATTTGCACATTGCCTTCTCCTTTTCTCATGCCTCGAAAAGTGTGCAATGGAATTTCTAACCAACATTTTGTTGGAAGGTAGTAAAAATTTCAATGGCAAGATTTGCAATACGTAGAAGCAGTGTATGATGATTTTTGAGTAAATGTGTCTTGACAAAATTGTGTTGGGCAGGACACACCATCTCGAGAGCTGGATAAATTTGATGAGCAAAATCGAGGTATCATGCTCATCAAACTTTCTATCACTGATGAACAATTCCCACAAGTTCCTTTTGGTAAAATAATTGTTAAAATTTGGAGCCATCTAAAAGTTTACATGAAACCTTAGACAAAATCCGTGCATTCTTTTTGAAGAACATGCTCTTCTTGATCATGATAGATGATCAGGTATCCTTATAGGAACATCTTAATAAAATCAATGATATCCATGATCAGTTAGAAGCCATTGGATGGAAAATAGAAGAAGACATGGTGGTGATCAGCATGAAGAGTCTCGCATCTTCCAATGAGCACTTTCTTGAAACTCTCAACATTGCTTCCACTCATTTTGATATATTGTTTTTTGATCTATTCATAATACTTCTTCAACACAATTACTGGAAATAACAATTTAGTAGTAGTATTTGTTTGCATGGTGATGATGATGTGCGACAAGATTGGATGAGTGTTTTGGTTGGATCATCATTTCTATGTTGTCATTATTGCCAACTAAGTGCTCAACAAGTGATGGATCAGTTATATCGGTGATTGGATTGATTGATTAGATAGCTAATTTGGTAAGAATGAAGTCTATCGAGTAAAGATAGAGAGTTCTAGTAAACTGGATGTGAGGCAAATAGTTTGATGAATTGTGATGAATGGTTTGTAGGTTATGTCTATTAGAGATGTTTGAAAGCATTTGTAAAATAATTTTTACCGACTACTCACTAGAGGTCAAGATTTCATAAGATTTACAAGACACCATGTGAAAGAAAAACTAACTAACAAACTTTACTTGTAAAGAATTGGTAAATCGATAAGGATTGTGATGTTGGTTGAAAAGTCAAATAGGGTAGGTGTTCAACCCGTGGGTGAACAGGAAAGAAAACATATAATCAATGCAAAAACTATGCGTTATCAAATGCTTTTCTTTACACAACAGTGATATTTCATACAATGATAGTGATGCCAAAATAAATAAGTGTTCATGACATTTATAATGTTCGAAACGTTGCCAATGAAACGATACAATCGTGTCTGCACCGGTAATTGTCTAACTACCCTTTTTGCCAGACAACATTATCCCCCCCAAAAAAGAAAAGTTGTCTCTTGGCGACTTCAAAAATTAACAAAATTAGGAGACAACAACATACAACACAGAAACAATATAGAATAGGGAAGAGGTGGCGTCTCTGAAGTGCTCTATTGGCGGCGCAACTCGTACACTTGATCAGTGCGGATGCATAAATCCCTCTGAGTTCAGGTGTTAACCTCTACTGCCTCCTTCAGAAGGAGCGATGTGTCCATAGCCTAGGCCTTAGCTGTTTGCAATTCTTGCTCGGCTACTTGTATTCTTTGTTCAGCCATCTCCTTGTCTCGCAAAAGCACTGCGCGCTCGGCTGCCCGTGCTGCCTGCTGGCTAACCAATTCAGCAGCTAACTTCTCCCTAGTTTCCCTCTCAACTGTCAGATCTCTCAGTTGCAATCCTTTCTGATGCCCTGTTCGCCTTTGCACGCCTATGAGCATAGTAGACGCCTTTATATAACCCCACTATCTCATGTGCCAGCTTCTCCATTGGAGTGTTGCACGGTTCCAACTCAGGCTTTGTAGCCCAATCAACCAACATCTCCGGTGTCTCCACTGTTGGCCATCCCTTGGCCTCAAAGTAGGAGCGAAAACGCTCAGGACAAACCCCCCAAATATAAGCTTGGATCAAATGTAACTCCCTCCTACGAGTCAAAGCCTGGCATGCAACAATGTGTCCTTTCTCCATCACAACCTGCATAGCTTTAAGGTATGCCTTGCATCTATCCTTATCCGACTCGTAATCCTTTTTTCCCACATCGTTGATAGTCCACTCCTTGTCGGTATCCATCCCTGCCTCTCCTGCGGTAGCCATGTCCACATCTGGTGCTACCTCCTCTTCAGGCGCATCCTTAGACTGTGGTACTCCCACTTCCTGTGGCTCCAATATGGTAGCTGCTCCTGGGGATACCTCTCCATGCCTTAGAGATTGAATGGAAGGACCGACCTTTGCAGGAATGAGTCGAAACTACTGTCGTAGGAATGCACTAGCTCTTTCCATGACCTCAATCTTCTCTGACTATGCTATTTGTTTTGGCTTAATGCTCTCAACTGGCTATGTTGGTTGTACCGATGAAATTGGTTCTACTGGTTGGGTTGGCTGGGCCTTGGCCAACAAAGAGGAAGATATGGTGACCATAGCGTTAGAGCCAATCATATCTAATCAAACCTGAGGTTCGGGCTCTCGCGCTAGCATCTCCACTATCTCTGTGACTGGCATTGCTGGTGCAACTGAGTTTGGTGGAAAACGCTGCGGAGGCATAACATCTATCATGGCCGTCTGTGAAGTCATGACATGTATTGTGGCCGTTGGTGGAGTCATGATGATCGGCGCATGTCTCTGGCCAAATGGGGGAATGAGTGAGGTAGTGGCTATCAAGTGTGTCGAAGTTGGCAACTGGGGAGGGGTGAAGAATGTGGACTCGCTGGCCGCCGCGTCGCTACCAACTGCTGCTGAGGTACTCTCTTCTTTGGAATCGGCCCCACTGCTCTCTGTGGTTTCCTCCCTTTCGTTGTTCGTGCCCCCATATGTCTCCAATCCCTGCAATACTTTCTTTTGTCCGACCTTAGTTCCACCCATGTCTAAATGTCTCCAGTAGAATACTGGGGTTCTCCTGGCGCCAACTTCTCACTCGGTGGAACTTCAAAATCATTGACTGGAACTTGATGAAGGGCTGCCTCCAAAAACAAGCCAATGGCATGATGTGGCATGAAAAATGTCCGATGCTGGAGTGTCATAAACTCTATATCGGCAAGGCCCATGGCCCAATCATACACGGTACCATTCATGATGCCGTTCATGAATGTAATCTATGGCAAGGCTATATCTGAGGCCCAACTTACCCCTGTCAACCTGCTTTTAATTACATCCATAATACATCTCCAGTGGCCCTCCCGAATAAAATCTCTCCGTAGTCCTCGGCTCTTGGCACCTTTCAACACAGACTCCATTTCCTCTGTTGTGAGGTTGAAACCCACTAATTTCACCCAATACTCCTTACATTCTTGTGACAACTTGCGATTCTTGGTCTCCACTTTCTGACCTCCTTAGCCGGGAATGCTAAAAATCGTATTGAAATCCCACAGTTTGAAAGATATTGTCATACGGTGCTTCTTGTAAACAATTATACCCGTTCTTCTATTCTTGTTGTATGATTCTATCATAGTTCTTAAGATTGATTCAAACAACCGAATGGAAAATATCAGAAGTTGTATTGCCCAATATACTTGTGCTTGTATCAAAATTTGTTTGATTAAATCTGTATTTGTAGTCTCTTGCCACCATTTCTGGCACTCACAGCCATTCAGCCCTTCAAACTGAACTGTAAGGTGTGACAGGTCGGCCTTCACCTTTTGCTTCTTACTACTGGATGCTATCAGCCCTGCAACTCGGACTCCGGAAGCCAACACTCTTGCATTCTTTTCCATATTTGCCTTCAACTGATTTTTCCACTACTTTCTTTTTCTTGCGAACTCCATAATAATGGTCTCTTGTTTTTCTTTTAATGTGTTTAAAAGAAACAGGTAGGGTTTCTCTCTCTCCTTTTTTTCTTCCACGACAGTGATTATCCGACGACAATGGTTCCCACATTGAATGCATTTGCTGTCTTCTACTTACCTGCGGATATTCTTTTCTTCCCGCGGATGCTATGCTTTGAATATGGTTCCCATAGCTTCTCCCTTTTATTTCCTTCAATGGATACTCTTCTTATGGCTTCCTTACTGACACCAACAGCTACCGCAAACTGCCCTTCTCTTCTCCCTAAACCTGTCACTTGCTTACTTGCGCAGATTAACCTTGGCAAAGGAAAACACTCTCCGTGGTAGAACCTATAACTCCCGCAACTTATTTGCTGCATATTATATTTAAATTTCCCTGCAGAGGTATTTTATGTTTTTACCAAAGTGTTTCCATGGCCAAGTGTTTGCAGCCACGCATTCGTGGGACACTTGGTGTCGTTCGCGGTGAAGCGGCTGCAAGACACTTTGTGTTTGCGGCTTTTTTTTTTTAAATTTTTATTTGTTCACTTAACTCCAATTCTGCGATGATTTCTTACTTCGCCTCCCTGTTGCTCCTGATAATTTTTTAACTTTGATCCATTGATGGCCTCGGGAATTTCGTGCCCGTCCAAAGTCCATAGTTTTATGGATCCATTGTCGCCGACTTCCCCCACTTTATATGGTCCAAGCCATTTAACCTTGAATTTCCCTAATTTTATCTCGTTGTGGCCGTTGCACCGAAGCATGAGTTGGCCTAGCTGGAGCCTCCTTTTCAAATGTTTGTCATGCCACGCTTTTTGATGGGTCTGCGCCACGTCTATCACCCATTGCGTTGTTAATTTGCGTTCATCCAGTTTGTTCAATTGGTACAAGCTTTCGCCAAACTCTCCATATCTCCCAGTCTATTGTCAATTGCAATTTGCAGACTTAGGACCATAAATTCGGCTGGTACCACAAGTTCTTGGCCAAACATCAACTGGAACGGCGTCTGTCCCGTTGTGACTTTGAATGTGGTATGGTAGGCCCATAGCGCCGAAGGTAATGTCTCCTTCCAGTTTGCCTATTCGAGACCACATGATTTGAATATGATGGCCACCAGAATTTTATTTGTGGCCTCCGCTTGACGATTGGCTCGTGGATAGTAGGGAATTGACAACGAATGAATTTTTTTGAATTTTGTTGTCAATAATTTGATCACGTGGTTGACAAAGTGACCTCTATCACTTGTCAATTGAATAGGTATACCATACCATGTGATGATTTGTTCATACAAGAACTTGGCCGTATTGATTGTAGAATTATTAGGTAGTGCCTGTGCTTCTAGCCACTTTGTTAAATACTCCATGGCTACCGCTATGTATCGGCAGTGTCGGGCCCTACTCGCCTTCAGTGGACCGATGAAGTCTAGTCCCCAATGTTCAAACAACTCTTGGGCGTGGGACGGGTTTAATGGCACAAAGTCCCTCTTGAGTGGTTTGCCGACTCTTTGGTGTGTATCGCAGCTCAACACCCATTCCCATGCATGGTTGTAAAGTGTGGGCCACCATAACCCGACAAGCAAAACCTTTTGTGTTGTTTCAGGTCCCATGTGGCCACCTGCCGGCCCTTCGTTGCTTCCCTTATAACACTTTGCACTTCTTCCTCCATTACACATCGCTGTAGTACTTGATCAGGGCCCATCTTATAGAGGAGACCATTTATTAGCTGAAAAGTCTGACTTCTTAAAACTAGCTTCTATCGTTCGCCTGGCAGTATCTCTCTCAAAAATTCGGACGTTGATAGATACTCCCCTATAGACTTGTACCATTTTGGAAGAATGGCGATTATGAAGAAGTGTGCATCCGGAAAATTGTCATTGACCCCTTCTGGCGGCTATTCGTACTTGATTCGAGAGAGTTGGTCGGCAATGACATGACTCTTCTCAGGTTGCACAATGATTGTGAAGGTAAATTCCTGTAATAGCAACAACCATCTTCTAATTTTGGCTTGGATGATTGGTTTGTTCACCAGGTACATCAATGCCTGGTGATCCACATAAAAAGTAAATGGTGTGGCCAATAGATAATGTCCGAACTTTTGTACTGAGTACACCATCCCAAGATCCTCCCTTTCAGTGGTGCTATAATTCCTGTTAGCTTTCAACAGCAACCTACTTGCAAAATACACTGGGTGATCGAGACCATGATCACCAGTTTGCGCCAATGTTGCACCTATGGCAAAGTTTGATGCGTCCACGTGCATGTGGAACTCCCTGTTCCAGTTTGGATATGCCAATATGGGCGCTCCTAGCAATCTATTCTTTTGATCTGAGAAGGCGGTCTCTTGCTCTGAAGTCCAGATGCATGGTTCTCCTTTTTGTGTCAACTTGTCCAGGGGTAGAGCAATTCTGGCATAGTTCTTTATAAACTGTCTACAATACCCAATGTGCCCGAGAAAGGACTTGACTCTAGATACGTTCATCGGGGCTTCCATTCCTACTATCACCCTTACTTTATCGGGGTCGGTCTTCAATCTTGTCTTGCAAACAATGTGTCCAAGTAGTTTTCCCTGAGGAACCATGAACCAACATTTCTTTGGATTAAATGCCAGCCTTGCCTGTCGACACCTCTCCATACATTCCTGAAGTGCCTTCAAGTGGTTGTCTTGTCCACTGAAAAAAGGACCAATCATCTAGAAATGCGTGGAAGTTGCCTACTGACATTTTGTCAAATATGTGCAAAATGATCCTTAAAAACCTGGTAGGTGCGTTACACAATCTGAAAGGCATTCAGTTGTATGCATACACTCCATCCTCCACCACAAAAGTAGTTTTCAATTTGTCTTCCTCAGCGATGGAGATCTGGTTATAACCAGAGAATCCATCCATGAAGGACTACATCTTGTGTCCAGCCACTTCTTCCAGAATCGTGTTGGTGAACGGAATTGGGAAGGGATCTTTTATTGTGACTGCGTTGAGGCATCGAAAGTCCACACATATTTGGATTTGGATCCTGTCCTCCATCGATATCACAATCGTTGATACCCACTTGTTTGAAGTTTGAATATTATGCTGGCTTCCAGCGTTCGTTGTATTTCCTCATCTACGCGGGTTGCGTAGTTTTTGTTCATTCTATACGGGTGCTTGTGCACAGGTATGGCTTTGGGTATCAACCATATGTGGTGGACACATAGCTTTGGCGGGACTCCTTTTAAATCCTTGCAAGTCCACGCAAATACACCTTTGTACTCCAAAAAGATTCTGAATGCCCCAACCTTTAGTATCAGATTCCAGTCGTCTCCCACAAGTATGTTCCTCGGATTCTCTGCGTCTTCGGGATTAGTAACCTCTATTGACGATTCTTTGTATCTTATCTCTTTTCCTTCAAAGCAATGGGTGGGACTCTCATTGATCTTTGCGTTTCCTTCTCTGTATTCCATGAACTGTAGTGGGAATACCTCCTCATTTTCAGGTTCCTTGACGCCCAGCATGTATGGAAGAGTTCATAGTCTTCCATCTGCCAATGAAAAAGTCCATTCAGTGAATTTGTCTCGTCCTCTGAACACTCCTCTAGCTCTAAAACGCCTTCGTCGTTCGGATCCATTCTTCCCTCATTTGTCCGGTGCTCTCCGTCTAACTCGGACTTTGACGACGATGCTGTCTCTTCACTTACCACTTGAGTTCGAAGATCAATCGCAAACTTCCGCCCTCCACTTTTCATTGATAGTATATTCTTCTTCTAGTTGTGATTTATTTTCGCGGCCACCAGCCATTCTCTTCCAAGAATGGCATCATATCGCTTTTTCTTCAAGGGGATTGCTACGAAATCCAACACAAATGTCTACATCTCGATAGTTACTTGTTGAGCCACTAAGGTCCCCAGGGGTTTTATCCCTTGTTGGTCGGTGCCGAGTAGGTTGAATGTGGATGGCCATAGGGTAGGTTTTCCCAATTTTCGCCATGTCTCCTCGGGACAAACATTTACCCTGGACCCACCATTCACGATGGTGTTTGTGAGGATGGTTCCGAGGATTCCCATCTCAACCACCATCAGATGATGGTCGTTGCTTATTGTTAGCAACATATGATCTGTCGCGGACCCTCTTGGTACGGTTGGTTGTCCTTTTGTCTCCAACGTGTGTGCGTGGGTATTTAGTAATGTCGTCCTTAGTTGCGGTACTACTTGTAATAGGTCTTGAACTCTAACAGGCACTTCCATTTGTAGCATCTGATTGACCAAGTTGTTTTCTCCCTCCGATCGCCGAGGAATAGCATCTTTCATATCCTTCGTAGCCTTCATTGCTTTTCCTACCTCCTCCCATGCCTCCCACAGCCTTTTCTTGTCCATGTGGGGGTCAGGATAGGTGACCTGCTTAGCCTGGTTGCAGGTGACAACCAAAAATTTTTCTTCGTCGATGTTAATGAGAATTACTTGTTTCGGGCAATTAGCATCTTTGTGGTCCCTTAGACCACATCATCGGCGGAATTTTTGTGGAGTGTCGTTCTTCGGACACTATCGAAGTGGTCTCCCTGGTTACATGCCCGACATTGGATTATGGGCCTTCCCTTAGAATCATATTGTATTTGATTTCTATTGTCATTCCTACCTTGTCCTCGGCGGTTGTTCCGATAGCCGCCGGATGTGGCATTATTATTGTCCTGGGTCTCATTGTTTGTGCCAAAAGTGGATGGTTGTCCCTGTGTGAACAATATCTGTTGGCTTCTAGTCTTCATGTTGAACATACATTTCTTTGTAGAATGACCTAGGACCTGACAAATATGACACATTGCCTTTTTGGGGCACGCTCCCTTTGAATGACCTTTTACTTTGCAATCCATACACCAGACTTCTCCTTCCTTTGTGCGGCCACTGGTTCCCATCATGAATTTGAATTCCTTTCGCATCCGTTCTATGTCTTTTTGAAGTGCTTGTACTTTCTTATTAGGCTCCTCGCTGTCTGCACTGATATCCTCGTCGGAGGATTCATCGCTCTTGGAGGAGGATGAAGATTTGCTTCTATTCTTCTTCTTCTTTGCTGTTTTGCTTTCACTTTCTAGATTTAGGGCACGGTCATATGCATCGGTCTATGACGTGGGTGAAACTATCTTCATTTTTCTTCTCAATTCTTCGTAGAGGCCTTATACAAACCAGCGTTTGTTTAGTTTGTCCGTCGATTGAGTACCCATCTGGCTAAGAAGATCTTTAAGCCTTCGATTGTAGGCTCGAATAGTGTCCTTCGCTTGTTTATAGTTGTAGATTTTTGCTACAACCTCGTTATCATCTTAGAGCAATTGGAATTTTGCTTGGAATTCTTTCTTCAGATCATCTCATGTGGGGATCTTTGCCTTGTCCATGTCAGAAAACCAATCCAACACTACCCCCCATAGGCCGGTGGGAAATTGGTTCAACCATTCATCCACATTTGTGATTGCGTTGGCGGTCCATATCGTTTCACACATACAACAATGCCATACGAGATCTTCCTTCCCGTCGTGCGTGAACTTCGTGAGTTTTTGCTTTTGAGACAGTGCTTCTTGCCCTTTGATTACGACTAGATTGTGTCGTTGAACTATTAGAAGTTGATCCTGGTAGGTTACTTTGACCACCGTGCAGTGCTGCTTCGGCACTTCCTTTTGCCTTGGTGTCTTCTGTCGGCCTCGCCTCCTCCTACTTCTTCATAGGTTCCCTCTCGTAGTGCTGTACGTGATGAATGTAAAAATTGCTCCTTTATCTTCTCAAGCACCGCCAATTGATGTCGCGTTTCCTCGAGCAACTCCTTGTTGCTTCGTCCCTATTGTTTCGATGAATTGAGGCACCCTTCGTTGGTTCTTGTGAACCCCACTACGACCACTGCACTAGGTGATTCCTCCGGCTGCTCCTTAGTCCGTTCCCACGTGAGTTGTCTTATCCTCCGTCGTCGTTCGGCTTCGCCACGAAAAATTTGTAATTCGTCGATTTCTTCCCTCAAATTCCTATTCTTATTTAAAAGATTGGGCATTTGGCCTATAGTACCATTATAAAACAAAATCAATAGAGAACACTTATTTATTTATTTATTTAGGAATTTGTATACATCACGTGTTGACTTATGCGGCAACAATTACAGATTTCTAAATGCCCTTGACACCATGACGCAACCGCTCATTGTTCAATTTTCTGACGTCGTGCATCTCTCTCCTCATAGAATTTCTTTAGAGTCTCTTGACGGTGTTCCTCATGTTCTGCTTCCTCTCGGCGTCTCTTTTGTGCCATGTAGGCTTGTGCGATCAGATAGGGAAGTTGGTCTAAAAATTTGTTTGTGGTTGGGCTTGTGTGCATAGCATCCCACACATTGTCTGTCGTAACCCCGTTTTCCATGGCTTCTCTGCGTACGAAAGTTTCCAGACCTGCCGCGATACAAAATGTGAAAGTTCTAACCTGCCTCGTGCTCTCCTTCAAATTTTTTTGTTTTGCCGTCGTCATTCCTCTTGCGGTTGTCTTGTACTGTTATTCCCATTTATCTCTGTCCTTCCATACTACTCCAAATTCGAACTAGCAACGACGCCAAATGTTCAACCCGTGGGTGAACAGGAAAGAAAACATATAATCAATGCAAAATACTATTCATTATCAAATGCTTTTCCGTACACAACAATGATATTTTATACGATGATAATGATGCCAAAATACATAAGTGTTCATGACATTTATAATGTCCGAAATGGTGCCAATGAAACGACACAACCGTGTCCGCAGCGGTAAAAGTCTAACTACCCTTTTTGCTGGACAAGATTAGGTATGTTTGGTCCAACATGGAGGCACAAAATTCAAGATTGTAGCACTTGGTGATGAATTTCATATTGCTTTTGAAGCTAACTAAGAGTAGCTCATTTAGGGTTACTCCATCGACTATAGGATAGTATAACTATGACAAAAAGATTAGTGTGCAAGGAGAGTTGATGCGGTTTGCATTTTTGTGAATGAAGACAAGTGGGTCAAGGGCAATGTAGAGTAGACTAGTATGTAGGAGCATAAAGGCTCTGTTCTGCATCAAGTGCAAAATTTAGATCAAGTGTACTTGTTGATTTTAGCAAGTGAACAAGAGAAATCCTCTAACAAGGTGTGCAGGATACCAACATGTCTGAAGAAGAAATCCTTTAACTAGTTGACTCTTAGAAGGAGATTTGAATCCCTTAATAGGGTAGATCCTAATAGATTTTATTGTAAAGCTTCGATTAAGGTTTAACACTCTTAGCGGGTTGAAGCCCTAATCGGGTGAATGTAATGCTCCTAATAGGACAATCTATTACCGTAGTAGTGAAGATTTGTGGGTACTAACTCCCACCATAGTTTTCCCCTCTAACGAAGGGTTTACTCATGAAAAATACTTGTGTCAAAATGTTTTGATGTGTGAATCCTTAATTTTCTTTGTTGCTTTGCATGTTATTTTTTGTGGAAGGTTTTGGTGAAAGGATCTAAAAATTTGATTACATTGAGTCACCCCTGCCTCTAGTATCTCCTAATATTAATAGTATCAGCTCATCTTTTAACAGTCAAGCCTTCATGGCTAAATCTATAGGCCACTATCCATTCTCTTAGTCTTCTCAGTAGAACCTCTCTGCTCAGTCCTCAGAAGGCCCACAGAAGAAAATTATTCAGTGCAACTATTGTCATAAGTTTGATCATATGAAGTTGGAGTGTCATAAATGCTTAGCTGCTCAAGCCAAGCAAACTAGTTCACAACCTCAAGCGCATACTGCGAAGCACACTGAGCCAGGTGAATTTGCCTTTCGTGATTTTATGGCTAAAAGACTTGCAGATCATGTCAAATCCTTTGCCTCGTATGTTGATTTAGTTGCCTCTCGCCACTTCACTCGTTAGAATCGGTTCATAGACTCCAACCATTCTTGGATTTGGTTATTTTTGGTAAAGAAGAGTACACAATTGATGAAAATGGCAATATCTAGATTCAGTCTAGAGGAAGGAAATTGATTTTCCTTGATGTATACTTATGTTCGAAGCATGGAACTCAATCTTCTCTCCATCTATCAAATTCTAAGACATTCTTCTCAGCTTGGCATAACTGTCAATTGACATCAGTACAATATCATTGATCAGGAAACTCAGTCCATAGTTGCCGTTAGCATTGAAAATCATGGTCTTTTTAGACTTGCTGACTCTAGGGACTCTTAGGGATTTCTATGTTAACCCATCTCTTCTCTATTAGTACTCTCCATCATCAATAGTATGGGCAATTAAATGTGCCCTATCTTTGTTAGCTTGTTTGGAAAGATCTTGTCATTGGACTGTCGACAATTCAGAACTAAAATCTTGGAGTTTGCGGAGCATGTCAGGCTGGGAAGCAACATCACACTCCTGTTTTAGATGGCAACTCCTGGAGAGCTTCTAAGGTTTTACAAGTAGTCCATTCTGATGTATGTTGACTAATGGCTACTCTTTGTTACTAGGTCTAGGTATTTTTTAGATTTTATTGATGATTTCAGTCATAAAATGTGGGTGTATTTTCTTCATAAAAAAATCAGAGGTGTTTTTTATATGTCAAAAGCTCAAATCTTTTATAGAAAAAGTCTGATCAACATATTATTACTCTTAGAACTGACAATGGGGGTGATTTTTGTTCCTTTGCCTTACCATTTTTGTGATCACCATGACATAAAGTGACAATTAACGAAACCCTTCAACCCTCAGCAATATGGTGTCATTGAGCGCAAAAACTTCACGATCACTAAAATGGCTCAGTCTATGCTTGAACCCAAGCAGGTTTCAAAGAAATTTTGGGCTGAAGATGTCCACACAGCCTTCTATCTTCTCAACCGCTCCTCTACCATTGCTGTCAAGACTCTGGAAGAGGCTTGGTCAGGTAATAAGCCCATAATCAGCCATCTCAAAGTTTTTGGCTCCACTGCATTTGTCTGGATCCCTAATGCTCAATACACCAAGTTAGATGCAAAGAGCTAGAAACCAATGGTAACTGGCTACAGTGATAATCACAAAGCCTACTGTGTGGTTGATATCGAGACTAATTGGTTTATCTTCAGCCATGATGTGGTCTTTGATGAGGAACGAGGGCCATTTCAACGCTCTCCTCCAATTATGTATTCAATAGATCAATCTCTCCTAGCTCAAGAGTTGAATATTCATCTCTCATAAGTTCCACCCAAGTGGAGGTCTTCAACTCTTCTTGTTCCTACCTCTCCTTCAGTTCCTTCTCCAACAAACTCACCTAGACATGCAGCCATACCACTTGATTTTGCCCAAGATTCATCTGACCTTATGTGGGATGATGATGGTCTCCTTGCACCTCCTGCTTCAGATGTTAGTGTTTCTAAAATTCTACACATGCTGGAATTTTATCTTAAATAGTAACATTGCATTAGAATTCATACAAACTATTTATTTCTTAGTCATTTGCATTTTTACAATTTTTGCAAATCATATAGAAATCATGAGCAAAAGAAAAGAATAATTTTCATTGTATAAATCATCAGTTGATATGTATGTTAGCCGACTGGACGGTCCGGCGGTGTTTCTGTATCCTGTAGCCGATGGTCCGGCGGTGTTTCTGTATCCTGTAGTCGATGGTCCGACGGTGTTTCTATATTTTGTAGCCGACAATCCGGTGGTGTTTCTGTATTCTGTAGCCGACAGTCCGGCAGTATTTTGTATTCTGTAGCTGACGTCGTCGGTAAATAGTTTGTAGCTGATAGAATATTTGTGGCGGACGGACTCCTCCGGGAAGGTTCGGCGGTAGTATTTATATCTCGTCTGGGATCATTGTAAATCATCATTCACCTACTATTGCGAATAATAATATAATTTTGCTGTTCATGTTCTATTGTCTGTATGCATTGATTTTCTTTACCTGTACGGTAAACATTTGCCGCCGTTGCCTTATGAATCTGGAAGGTGGGAATAATGAAGACTAATGCCAAATCAGCTTAACAAGGATCGGAATAAGGCGAAGGGAAAAGACGGAATCCGTATTGCACAAGAACATTTAATTCTGGCACAACAGGCAGACCGCCGAAGGAGGTTCCAGAAGCTTGCCGACAGAAACAGGAGTGCGAAGGACTTGTTGGAGGAGACTCGGCAGCGGGTGGAATTGGTGGAAGAAGCACGGGAGGAGTTCTTGAATTTGTGTTCGCCGAGGGAAGAAAATTTAGACGGAAGAGCATCAACTCGCACGGCTCGCAGTGCCGAGGGAGCACGAGCGTGGAGTGATCTCTTCGTCTAGGATAGACTTCCGCGGGAAACAATTTCTGAGGATCCTTATTCTTCACCAAGGTTCGTAGCTGTTGACACCTCCGGTGCGGAAGTGCAGACTGCCGGTGTGGGAGTGCCGACCGCCGGTGTGGGAGTGCAGATCGCCGGTGTGGGAGTTTAGATTGCCGGTGTGGGTGCCCTGACTGTGGGAGTGCCGATCGCCGGTGTAGGAGTGCAGACCTCCGTTGTGACAGTGCAGACCTCCAGTGTTATGGCGGGACCCAAAGAAAAGCTGCCGAAATTTGAAGGCGATGGTACAGCCGACCCCCTCCGACATTGTAAGACATGTGAGACGATTTGGCGGGCAAATGGAATCACAGATGCTGACGAATGGGTTAGGCAATTTTCGGCAACCCTATGGGGTGTCGCGATTGATTGGTTTTCGGATATGGATCCGCAGAAGCTGGATACATGGGATAACATTAAAAAGGAGTTCTTGGCGGAATTTAAACTCTTGCGGGATGATAATGAAATCGTAGCAAAAATTTTCAATACGAAACAGGGGAAGCACGAAACTGTCCGTGTCTATGTTAGGAGATTATAAGACTTAATAAACAAAATGGAAAGCAAGCCGGCGGACGGATTGCAAAAAAGGTGGTTTGTGGACGGCCTATGCTCACAGTTGCGGAGGAAAATGAAAATTGTACCCCCGTCGTCATATGTGGATACTTATAACAGAGCATTGGACCTTGAAAGTGTACAGAAGACAAAGAAGAAGAAAACTAGCTCCTCTGACTCTGATGACGACGAATCTGCTGGAGATGATAGCAGCGACGACGAAGGTAGTAGCAAAAAGGTTCGTGCCTTATAGAAGGATATGGTTCGAATGATGAAAGAGTTTAAAAATATGCAGAAAGAGCCAAAAGGAAGTGAGCTGTGGTGCACAGAGTGTAAGACAGACGGGCATACTAAAGGATCGTGTCCCAAGAACCAATTCTGTGACATTTGTCAGATCATGGGCCATTCGACAAAGTAGTGCCCCTTTAACATGAAGACAAGAGGATCTCCGCAGGTTTTTTCACACAGGAGGCTTCCCCGTCGGGCAGTAGCGGAAATACGAATAGCGCAGGTGCCACATCCGGAGGGTATAGGTATAATAGCAGAGGGCAAACTAACAATGCAAACAATAACAATAATAATGGAAGCCGAAGTCGAACCCAGTATGATGCAAACGGACGGCCGATTGTTCAATGCCGAGCATGTAATTTGTGGGGTCATTTTGCGTGGGATTGTACAACGGCAAACACACCGAAATTATTATGCAGATGGTGCGGACCCGGCGATCACGAAGATTCCAAGTGTCCAAAGGCTGGAGTAAACTTGATCACTATTGGCACGGATGTAGAGGAGGTTTTGGCAATTACACGGAGGCAAGCGGAGGAAAAGAGAAAAGCGGGGGAAGCGCAGGTGGACATTGCAAAGGCATCGTCAGCGGGGACATCTCAGTTGAAGGACATCACTGGCAACTTGGCAAGGAACTTTGCAGAACAAAACATTGTACGACAGATCTTACAAACGGAGATACCAGTCAAGATAAGTGACCTCTTTCTCACAATGCCCTAGTTACGGACGGCCATTCTGAATCATACACCGTTTCCGAAAGCACTGGAGGACATAGGAAGGGATAGTAGGGAAGTGATGACAACAGATCCAATGCTGCTGGCACTCACATCCGAACGGCATCCGGTGGTCGTCGAGATGGGGATTTTGGGAAATATTTTGACAGAGACAATTGTTGACGGAGGGTCCGGTGTGAATATCTTACCGGAGGATACCTGGAAGAAGTTGGGGAAGCCAACGCTGTGGCCACCTACATTCCAGTTGCTCACGGCAGACCAGCACGGGATCAAACCGTTGGGAACCTTAAGGGCGCAAACGGTAACTATTGGTACGCAACCATTTTTATTGGATTTTGTGGTCATTCCATTAAAAAGAAAAGGCTATGATGCTATTCTAGGACGGGATTGGTTGGTGCAAGCAAAAGTAAAACATGATTGGAAACGCAATACCCTATCAATGGAGCGCAGAGGCAAAAGATTCATAATTGACCTGCACACGCAAATGATTGGCGAGGAGGCAACATTGTCAGATTTTGACAGTGAAGGCGAGATTGATGACGAAGGAAAGAGGAGAATGGAACCGGATGAAGGAGTATTGAGACTTGACGGAGGTTCCAATGACGACGACCTGGACTCGATGAATGGCCTTTACCACTGGCAGATAGAAGACTATGAACTCTTTTCGAGTTGCAATATGTTAACGGTTGGCGAAGATGAGAAAAAGGAGGAAAACGAATGTCCGGAGGAATGCAGGGAAGCGGAAGAAGGAAAAGCTACCATGGCTGAAGCTGAGGGGAAGAACATACAGTTTGAACACAGAAAAACAAAAGATCCCATTGTCCGGTATATGGTGAATAGACCGCGCGGAAAGAAAAGGTTACATCGCAGCATAAAATTAGTGGAAGGGCACCGACAACAAGGAAATAATCCAATTGCGCGACGACTGCAGGCACAGTGGGCGACGGGGGTGGCACAGAACAAACGTAAGGCATACGACGGTCAGAATGCAATCAAAGTGGAAAAGTTTAAGGGCAGATGGGTTGGACCATATCAGATTTGGAAGGTCGGCGACAATGGAGCGATCAGATTATCAACTTTGGACGGGCAAAAGATACCTCCGGCAGTGAACAGATCCAAATTCAAAATATATGGTGCCAGGAAGACTCCGTCGCTGTCACAGGATGGCTAGCTGACTCCGTCGTCGTTGCAGAATGGCGACGCCTGGAAGCAAAATGGAGGTACCTCTGTTATTTAATTTCTTTTAGAAAAGAAAAAAAAAAAGAAAAAAAAGAAAAAAATTGAAAAAATAAAATAAAATTTGTTACAATAAAAAAAAAAAAAAAAAAGGGCTACGGACAGAAAGGCCCGCGGGCTGAAAAGTCCCGCGAGTAGTGAAACTCCAGCGGGTAGAAGACCGTGGGAGTTGGCGGAAGGTCCCGCGGCGGGAGTTTACGGAAAGTCCTGCGGATAGTCTGTCCGCGGGCAGCTGTCCGCAGGCATCAAGTTTTTTTTTCCGGCAGAACAAGAAAAAACAGAGAGAGCCCCCGCTTCCAGCATCCATTTTATAAAATCCTCGCCACAGGTAGCCGCCGGTGAAAGAATGGGCTGTGGGTAGGAGAAGAAAGGCCGCCGGTGAGGACAGAAAGGCCGCGGGTGAGGACAGCAAGGCCGCGAAAGGCCGCGGGTTGGAGAAGAAAGGCCGCGGAAGGGACGCGGGTTAAGACAAAAGATTCAGTTCCACCAGTCAGAGTTTCTTTTCCGCGCTGCAAAGGAAAAGACTTCCGCGGGGAAACAGACACATAAAGAAGAGTTCTTGTTCTGCCAGAAGGAGAAGAATTTCTGTGTGCAGAGGGATTTATGGTGGATTGTAGAGGAAGCAGTTATTCAAAACAAAATTCAAAAAAAAAAAAAAAAAAAAAAAAACAACGACATATTCAAGTTGTTTAGAATGAGTTACAGATGATGCCAAAAGGAAGGGGACACATCAGTGGTTGCTAGAAAGAGTGTAGAGTCGGCAGAAAATGGTAGAAATAGTTTGTTCCGTGCATTTTTGTGTGGGCTCCGAAGTGCATTTTTGTGTTGCCCCCTGGACCCCTAGTCGTGGCAGATATCAGTCGTAGGAGTCTGACCAGTTGAGAAGAGTTGAAGTTGCTGCAAGCATGGACTTTCTGTGTACCAGAGGCAGTGGGAGCAGGTGTTGGCTGTGAGGCTGTCTTGGTGGATGCGTAGAGAGCTCGGGAGGAGCTGATCATCCAGTTGGAGGTAGTGCAGCGAAACTTGGCTTAGGGTACTGAGGAATTGAAAACAGAGAAAGCAGCACAGGTGGCTATCAAGGTCAGCTTGAGGAGACAGTATTGTGTTAGCAGAGGCTACAGATGTAATGGGATGAATGTGGAAGTGATGTGACAGAAGCAAATTTCTCTTGTTGTAGTCACTCTATTAATGTATTTTGTTTGTTAATTTGTCTCAAATATTTTGTCAGTCGTCAGGAGACGACTTTTCTTTTTGGGGGGGATGGTGTTAGCCAACTGGACGGTCCGGCGGTGTTTCTATATTCTGTAGCCAACGGTCCGACGTTGTTTCTGTATCCTGTAGCCGACGGTTTGGCGGTGTTTCTGTATTCTATAGCCGACAGTCCGGCGTGTTTCTGTATTCTGTAGCCGACCGTCCGGCGGTATTTTGTATTTTGTAGCCGACGTCGTCGGTAAATAGTTTGTATCGGATAGAATATTTGTGGCCGACGGACTCCTTTGGGAAGGTTCGGCGGTAGTATTTATATCCCGTCTGGGATCATTGTAAATCATCATTCACCTACTATTGCGAATAATAATATAATTCTACTGTTCATGTTCTATTGTCTGTATGCATTGATTTTCTTTACCTGTACGGTAAACAATGTACAATTTTCAGTTCTACAAACATGGAATGAATTGAAAATGCTGAAAGTAAAAATCTCACACAAGCTGTGAGTTTAACTACTGCCTTTCATACATATTCAGAATATGAAAAAATAATACATATGAAGGTAGGGTTAGAGGTAACCAGTTATTGCCTTTTCAGCTTTTGACTGGTTAAGTGATCCTTGTTGATGCTGCTCTTGGTCTAACTTTTCATTTGCCAAGTTCCGGTGTACATTTCTTTGCTTAAGGAAAACAGTGGGGTTAGATCTTGAAAGATCTAAGCAATGACTGGATACCTATAACTAGTCATCCCACACATGTATTGTCTTTCCCTATTCTGAATACATATCAAAGATAGTAAAGTACATTCTCAGTGCTCAAGTGAGGAAAAAGTAGAAAAATATAATGTTGAAGGGACGTATTGTTTTTGATATGAAACCTTTCATTAATCAAGTATAAGCCTGTTAATTTCACAAGGAGTAGGTGCATAAAAAAAAACTATGGATGCAAATCATAGAAAGTGGTTTATGATTGTCACGAGCCTGTGCTTGAACCTCATAAAATACTCTTTATTTGCTGGGGTTGCATCTATAAATACATTCATGACAAGTTCAGGGTCTTGATGACGCACAAGGAATATTCCTTCAGTGATATACAATACAATAGCTATGACAGAGCAGAAACAACAATATTCAGAGATACTTTACAGTTTTACGTTGTGATCAAGTAATCATGATAAGAAGATTCATGATAAGAATAATAGTGTGCCAATATTATTCCTCTATGTAATCAATGAAAAGCATTTATATTCAGGTATCAGATTACTGAAACAAGGTGGAGAAGTGAATAATGTTTCTTCAAATTCAGCCATGAAGCCAACTTCATATCAGAAAAAACAAGAAAATGTCAACAGCAGTAGATTACCTTCAGCCAAGAGGATTAAGCCAATCATAAAACAAGAAGGGTAATGTGAAAAATGAGAAATGTAAACCCGCAGAATGAGGACTAAGAGACTGTAGTAGACGTGAAGATACGGGTATGTGCTGAATTTACAGAAGCTGAAATCTGCATTTGACAGGAGAAGATATGGGTACAATTAACTGGGGAGAAATTTGTGACATCCAGTCTCAGTAATGGTGGATATGCGTTCAAAGGAAGATTTGAATACAAAAAACGTGCCCAGAATTTACAAGAATACTTCATCCTGACATAAAACCACATAAATCTGTTAGAATATGAAAACCCAGAAAATGGCAAGTAAATGAATGGGGATTGCATTTTCCACAGCAGCCATATGTTAGACAACAACATAACTAACAGAGCAAAACTTTGATAATGGCGGCTCAAGCAAAGCAAATATGCCCAAAACATCATAAAGAGCAGATCATAAAATCATTTTCAGCATTATCCTTCAAATGATGGCTCTAAAATCATGACAGATGAAAATGAATAGACGAGCCCAGCAAGGAGAGAAAATTAAAAAGAACTACAGTAATACCTTATATTGCTTTCAGAATCGGATGTCTAAGCTAAAAAGGACAAAAGATATCAAATATAGCGGTTGCATAATGATGGGAAACCAGATGTATTACCTCTAGCATCATAAGACTTCAGCCACACTACCAAACCCTCATATACGGCAGCTCCAGCAACAAAGAATAAGATGCAAGTGAAAATAAAAGCAAAGCAAGGAGAAGAAATAATATGCTCCAGATGCTTAGTTTTTTTTTCCAGATTTGGCTACCAATTTCAAACAACAGAAAATTCTTTGCCTCCAGAAAAACAATCAGTGTTAGTGCTGCAAATAACAACATTACCTTTCAAATTTGGCGACTTCCAGTCATGGCAGTTTCAAAAGGTAGCTACGTGGTAGTTCAAAGTTCCAAAATATTGCAGCTCAAAAACCTTTTTCAAAATCCCAGTTTGCATAAGAACAATAAAATGCAGAGAAAATCATGGTTCCAGTCGAGTGAAATGACTGCAATAGAGGAGCAACTTCAGAAAGTCCTCATGGCGGCTTTCAAACCCTAGCTGCAGTTTTTCCCAAGCCCTCCAAGCAAATACGATATGCAAAATGAGAGGAGTTTAGGTTTTTGCAAGAACATAAACTCCTTATTTCCTTTTCATAATCTTTGAAGTCCGTGGGTTTTTGATGGTATTTAATTCTCATTCTGTTTGTATTAAGTTCATGTGCCATGGGGTGTGGAAAGGTTGGGTTAAGTATAAGTGTTTTAACACTTAGTTTTCTAATTTAAAAATATTTGCATTTTAATAGGGTTATTAATTGGTATTTATTTTAGCCATTTTATAATTTTATTTAATTAAATGCAAATATATAGACCTTTTCCAAGTCATGTCCTTTTTTTTTAATCTTGTGCTTACAAATTTTTAGGGATTTCAAGTCAGTTGTGTCATGTGTCTATAGAGTGGAGGTTAAGTTATTGTGAGAAGACTAAGTTTTAAAATAGTTGGAGTCATGGAGAGTAAATCTGGGGGCTTTTTGAGTCATTTCAGGACTGTGGGTCGAATTTTGACCTTGTCTTGACAGTTTGAAGCCGTTTATTTACATTTTGAGTCTTTTGAGGGCAGTTTTGGTGAGTCATATGTCTCTTTATGGCTTTGTGGACCTTTTTCAAAGGTGGAATCTTATTTCATGGGATGTTAGGTCCTCTTTTTGAGGCTATTTTCTGGTATCTGACCCAAGGGTTGTGTTTGTATTTAGTAAAGTTTTGGACTCACTTTGGGGGCAGTTCTGATTATGCAAAGAAGGTTTATGTGACATTTGTTTTGTTCTTAGCATTTTTGTGTAGAAATTTGTAACTCATTTTGGAAAGATCAAATACAAGTGACAGTGGCTGAGTTTATGTTATCTGAATCTATTTTGGAGCCTTCTCTTGTTTTTGTAATTCTGTGTGTATTTTTAGGTGATTTGATAAAGACAACTAGTGAATCATCATTTTTCCATGTTGCTTTGTCTCACCCAAACACCTAGTTGCAGAAAAGTATGTTTGTTTGCATGTTGTAGTTCATGTTTTAAAAGGTGAAGCTCATAAGAGAGGCATCTGTTTTCCTCCTTATTCTGGTTCATTTTTAGACCTTATTACAAAATATTTGTGCAAGCCTATACAAAAAGGAAGTGTTTTGTATTCATTCAGATAGTTTACTAATCCCTCCTAGTTACCAGTATTTGAACTTCCATATCATATTTTGGTGTATCACCTGGTTCTCTAGTCTAGATTTTAAGATATTAGGTTCATTTTAGTAACTTCTATCCCTTTTCCCCACAAGTCCATGTTAGTTTTCTGGAGTTATCAGTGATTATCCAATAGATGTAAGCATTTCCCACATGCAGAAATGAATCCCATGTTAGGCAAGATTGTTAAACTTGTTTAGTTTAAGAGGGTTCAAAATTTTAGCCTTAACAGTTAGCACTTCTACTCTCTGGCCTAAGTGGTGGGCTAAGACAATTAGTGATCTTCATGATGATGAGCTCAAGGGTAGAACTGCTCGGAAAAGAGAAAACCTTCAGACCCTGTAAAATTTTCTCTCATGACCAACATTCATAGTGTGTATGAACCTCAAACATACATAGAGGAAAAATGAATACCTAAGTGGGAAGAAGCTATGAAGGTTGAGCACCATAGCTTGTTGAAAAATAACACTTGGGTTATGCTAGATCTTCCATTAGGAAAGAAACCCGTCAATTGCAAATGGCTTTACAAAGTCAAATACGAAGCTGATGGACAAGGATCATCTAAGTGGACTTCATATTTGACATCTTAGATCTGAATTTGGCTTCTGATTTGTAGGATTTGGACTTGGAATTCCTGATTCAAGCTTTTGGAATTGGAAGAAATCAGATTCTGCAGTCTTAAATTGGATTTGGAACACCTGACCACCTGGTTTTCAGAATTTGAATGAGGAATAATCTCCGAGATTGGAAATGGATACTGAATTTTGGATTTGGAATATGATCAGGTTTGCACTAATATATTTTTTATTAGAAACTGGAATTGAGACTCGCAAATTTTAAAGTGTTTAAGGATTAGAATTCTAATTTTGGAAAGAGGAAATCAGGTCTGAAAATTTGGATTTGCACCCTTGGAGTCTGAATATGGCGGACATGGCTCAAGTTTTTGGATTTTCTTTCATTACCTTCAACCTTGGCACATATGATGGGTGTTTTGGCGCATGGGAGAGGTTTTTTGAATTTTTTTTATGCCTTATCCCTGCCCATGTCCTTGGTGCGCCCTGCTACTTAGCTTTGTAATTCTTGTTTTTGGTCTTTGGCTTTAGGCACACCTAGTTAGGATGCAAGGAGATGCAGGCCAAGGACGTTTTTCAGGAATCGTTCTGATTTCATCTTTATTCCTGCCTTATTAGTTCATGTGCCTCCCATATTTGGACTTAGGATTTCAGCATTTTGTCTTCCAACTTTCCCTGTATTGGAGCAAGGCACACAGAGAGGAGATTCTAGGATTATTCTTAGTCTCCGTTTATACTTTTACGAGCTCATGCACACCTATGCTTCTTCTCTTAGGCATTTTGCATGTTTTTGTTCCTTCATATGATTGTCCTTGTTGAGTCTCTATTCCCCCCCAAGTGCTTAAAGCTGCCACTTTGTGCATCCTTCTCCATTTCTTATTTGCTTCTTGGGTCATTCCTTCCCTATCCCGAGCCACATTCTCCCGTGTTGTGTTTTAACTAGTGCTTCTTTCTTAAGCTCTCTTCATTGAGTGGCATTCAGACTCTTCTTTGAATTACCTGCCCCATTTCCTATCAATCTCCATCCTTCTATAATTAAATCCTGATTTTCTTGTCATTTGACATATCTCCACATCTTGATACGTGCTTTTAAGTGCAAAATGACAAAGATCTCCATTCAAGTGTAATCCATATGACCAATGAGGGTCTCTCTTTCTTCACCTTCATTTTAACTCCATTTATTCATCATCATACAGAAGTCGCTGTATCTCTAGTAATTTCTCTTGATACTCAACATTGTCCAGTTTTCAGTTGCTTGTGATGGTTGTAGACTTCTTCATTGTTCTTGGAGTAGTTTCTAGACTTCTTCGTCGTTTTCGAACAGCTCTGAAGTGTGATTGCTTCATTGCCCATTGATTCCAAAGACCTTGTAAGGGCTTGCTATCTTTACTGTTCTATTCCATTCTTATTCTAGGCAGTTTCCGAAGATGCCCTTGACCTAATCTCTGATTATGCAAGGTGTTCGCCATAGAATGTACACCTTAGCAAAAAGATTCCAAACATGGAATGACAAAGCGCAGACCTAAACTAGCCTAAGGACATGAAAAAAACTGGGGGTCCCTGTCTGCAACAGGGCGTCTGTCCCAAGCACAACAATATTTAACTATATTCTGTTAACAGTTTGCTTGTTAAGAAGGTATTTGTTTTCTTTTGCTTGTCAGATTTGTGGTAGAATCTAGTTTTAAAGAGAGAGCTGCTAGCCTTGCCATTAGTATTACTAGTTACATGTGGATTCTGTTTGCATTCTCATGTTTGTGATTGTAGATGGAATTCATCTATGGCCGTTTTTTGTGTTCATACTTATTATATAACAATATTGTTTCGATAAGTAGGAAATAATTTCCACAGCAAGTCAAATTGTGATATTGCTATCAGGATTTAACTGTGTAATTTCGAGTCAAACTCATTAACCCATGTTTCATGAGTAGCGATTCAACATGAATCCATCTCTCATGAGAATAAATGGAACACTTAGCACTCATTGGATCTAGGTGATGCTCATAGGGGTGAAGCACTGGGACTTCCTGGGAGGTCACCCATCCCAGTACTACTCCAGCCTGAGTGCGCTTAACTACGGAGTTTCCTCCATAGTTAAACCCAAAGCTTGCAACCCCATTTGCAAAACCTTCACCAAGTGTTGTTTGACTCAAAATTACACAGTTAAATCCTGATAGCAATATCGCAATATTGTTTTTGTTCTCATACAACATGCATATTGAAATAACTAGTTAATCACTTGGTTAACTTTAAAACATCTTGTGCTTGTGCAGATTGGCTTTGCGAATAAAACTCTAATTCCAACAATTGCTGCCAAAAAGTTTCCAAAATTAGTTGTAGAATTTACAAATGGTAGAAAATGTTCTCTGCCTGTTGAGGCTGCAAAGTCTAATGATCATATAGACTGCAGTGATACAACTGCCTGTGCAAATGCAACACTTATATGCCTTTCTTTTCGTGCCAGTTCTCAGGTTGGTAACATGTCACGTTTTAAAGTTGTATTTGCTTTATAGTATTTACCAAAATGGCTTTTAAGACCTCAGAAAAATAAAATACCATTGATTTTACAAAAAGTAATTTGTACTGGAATATTCTACTTATATTTAGCTTTATTTTTGTGATCTGTTTTACTTAAATAACTTCATTTTTGTTATCTGTTGGTTGATTAAATTTTTGAGATAGCAGAACTAGTATCAGTTTGAGTGAGATATATTTTTCCATACAGAATTGTGTCATATATTTGTAGCTTTTCATCTGTGTGAATGATACAGAAGTTCAGTTACTTTTACCTTTTCCTGCTTGCTCATGAATATTAATATTATGTCTTTCTTTATATTATATGCTATTGGTGAAATAATATTATACCTATTGACATGTCTTTAATTAGTAGTGCTGTAATATTTGGTGCCTGAAGAGAACTCAGCTATACTGAGAGAGGGCAGGAGGGTGTAGGGGTGAATGAGCATAATTACAAACTTTTATTTTTCAAAATTTAATTAACCACAATAGCAATATTTCAAAACTCAATCATCCACAATAGTAACATATATACAATATTTAGCAATTAGAGACACAAGATAAACACATGATTTATGTGGAAACCCCGGTGAGAGAATACCGTGGCAAAATGTTGCTTTTGTTTTATAAACTTATTACAATCTTTGTAGACATTAACTCACAGGAGATACTAATCCCCTTTAGTTGATTCGTAGGGGCCAATCCATTGGAGAAACCAATCCCCACAACTGAGCTCCAAATCAGCAAGATACACTAATCTTCATGAATACAAGGTGCCAACTTCTAAAAAAAATAATGCGATTAGTACTTGATCTTATTCTTGAATCAGATCTTCTTTACAAATTGGTTCAAAGATTTGCTAAAATGTGCTTTAATATATGCTCAATACATCTCTTAGATCTGCTCAAAGTTCTTCAAATTTGCTTCTAGTCGTCACCGATTTCTGTTCATAGATCTGCAATAATTATGTTTTGAAGTCTGCGATATGATCTTTTCATAAATCTGCAACGACATCTTTCTTAAGTCTTCTACAAAAACTTTTTATTTCTTCTCTTCTATGTGAAAGATATTCAATGAATGCTCACATAATGAACTTCCAAATGATACCTCCTCATCATTTAATGCACACCTGCTTACTACGTTAGCCAAAGCAGAAATATTTTTTTTATTTAATAAATTCTTTCCCGAAAATGAGTGATCATCCTAGGGAGGTCAGCTAAGCAGAAATAATATAATCATGGAATCACTCCACCTGATAGATTTGTAAGAATCCTAGCTAAGCCTTTAATCGCAGATTCTCTGCATGCAAGTTGTCATGGAATTACTCATCATGACATCCACCTCCCATCACGGATTCTCTCCACGTGATGTCATCTTGGATTCTCTCCGCATGATGATCAGTCTTAGAGCAAAAGAGTTATAATAGCTGATTCTTAGAATCTTATTTATTCACACAGGAATAGAAATAGGCACAACAAAAAAAAATGTCAGTTCCATTTAAGTGTAAAAGTTAGCCATACCTAGCTTGTTTCTAAGAAAATTTCACAAATATGACAAGCATTAAGATCATATATGAGAATGATGGGGATACCATAAGAAATCCCTCTTAATCGGGACTTACTTTAATCACCAAGAGAAGATGGCAATTGGTAACCTCCCTTTGAAGATGAAATCTCCCTCTAAAGATCAACATCTCCCTCTAAATATCAGCATCTTGATATACATTATGTCAAATCAGTCTCATACTGCAAATTGCCATGTTCATAGCACACAATCTTTCATTATCTTGATCCATCCCACAAGCAAGCAAGAGGGATTGGTAAAATCATCTTGTCATAGATATAAATGCTAAAGCCGTACTTATTTCTAGATATATAACAAACTTTTAGTGTAACTCAGGGACTCACACCCCCCTCCCAAACCTTGAAGTACCCATCCCTGAGATGTCCTTGCACCGAGTACTTGAGTACCCAAGTACCCCACCTCCGCCATTCAATAACCATGCTGCAACTAGGATGGGAATTTGAATTTCTATATGAATTTTGATTTTTGAATGTTACTATTGGGTATGTAATATGTTACTTTGTTGAATGTTCAATAATTGTAGTTCATGTTGCAATTTTGCTCTGTCCAAGTATTTTAATTTGGTATGTTACATCATCTCATAACTAGCATTTCAAGTTCTATGTATACTATACAACACCCCTTCCTGCCCTATCCTCCCGTTGCTGTTGTCCCTAGCCATCTCCCCACCGTCCCAAAAACGAGGTCTATTTTTCCCACGTCCCAGAAACTCATCCCAGTGTCCCGGTGTCCCAACGTACCCTAGTACTGGGGTTACACTGAAAATTTATAATAAAAATACAAAATAGAGTACTTATCTTGATTTTGGTGCCAATCCATCCTCTTGCAACTTCATAAAAACTATCTTCTCCAATATACAATATCATTGATAACAAAGAAGTTATAATCAACACTTTTAGAATACTTGTGGACAATACTTCTGAGCCATACTCTTCCATAATCGTTATAAACGAAATTTTGAGAAGATAATATTTATTGAAGGTGCTCGAGTCTTTGAAAGATCAAATTGTGGAGCTCACGATTTTTTTGAGAATCATGCAAATTAGACGATCATATTGAATATGAATGTCTTTGTCATGCTCTGTGCATGAACATCTAAACATGTAGGTACAGGGAGGACAACCGCTTTAGATGAAAATAATTTTCTTTTAAGAGGAAGACATTTGTTGCTTTTTTGCCAACCATTGAATGAAAGATCAACTAAGACACATGGGTAATCAAACAAACACAGCCATCGCACTCATGAACTTCACTCAGAAACAGACGACTGAAAAACAATCCTTTTCAGAATATCGAACTCAACACAAAAGTATTCTTATCGACCAAAGCTTGGGTCATGATAATCTGAACAAGAAAAATTCCTCCTGAAAATGCAGATCTCTTAAAAATGATAACTCATCATCTTCATTAGGCACAAACTCTGCCTTTCTGATTTCATAATGTGAGCCCTTCACGCCTGATAATGACTGAAGAAATTTGTACAATGCTAATACAAGATACAATGCTAAAGACCAAGGTTAGATATGCAGCGCTCACGATAGAAATCTTGAAGCCGAGAATGAAAAAGAAAGAACCATTTTAAATGATCGCAGTCAATTTGCTATTGACTCCTAGTTTAGTCGAGCCAAAAAAAGCATATGCATATTGAAAGCACCACACATGGATATAAGACCGACCTCTGCAATCATAGACGCCACTCTCCAAGCACCATAAAATTTAAGTGTCGATTCTAAATACCACTTCAAGCTTGTTTGCTTAGAATACAACATTAATGCATACGTTGATACTCTCCATAGCCCAATAAAACTTTCCGCCTCCTCTCCCTTTTGTTGATGATCAAAATTGGACTTTAATTTCTTCAGAGAATAATATTGCCTTCTGCGGCTCCTGTCACATGAAATACTCCTATTGACAAGAACATATGGGTCGAGAGAAAACTCAAAGTGACGAGTGACTTGTAGAATGAATAATTAACAATAGATTGGAACCACAATATTTTCTTCAACCATGGGATGCACCTCTAGATGCAACTATCATGGGTTACTCTTCCCAAGAATCCAATATGTAAATTAAAACTGACGACGTGATTCCAATCATAACGTCTCTGAAGAATACCATTACTTACCGATGACCTTACATGCCATGGTGGTAGTTTCTTTGGAAAAACACGACAATAGGTATGCCAACATAGCACTGTTGGAGATTATTTTATTTTAATTGAACCATGATTATCGTGAACCTCACTAGAAATCGAAAGTTACAAGAAATGCACAATCATAAAAAAAAATGATTGAATTTCCCCCAACTTCAGTGTTGTGCAATACACAAAAAAACCAAGAAACCAGAAACAAATAAATTTTCTCTCTAATTGCATGACGACAAATACACATATTGTCATGTCCCCTCTTTCGCGCTAGTTCTTTTGGTGCCTGGTTAATCTATCTCCACATATGGATAGATTAACGACATTAGCAGTAGGGATGCCTGCCAGTCACAAGGGAAGATTTGTCTTAAGTTCGTTATTTAATGTATTAAAGTACTTTAATAAAGTTACTTTATGTTTTAATAAGGCATTCACTTTATAAAGTGACTTAAGTGACTAGAAGAAGAAATTGGTGTTTTATCTCATATCTCTTATTCCAACACTTTTCCCTCGCTTTGAGGTTATAAATAAGAGACTCTGTCTTAGGAAAGAATGCAATGAATATATGTGATAAAACAAATCCTAAAAGGTTGCTTTGATGTGACTGGATTTTCCTAAGGACGAAAATCCTTAAGGAAAAAGGTAGAGTCTGGATGCAAAACTAGCACTCTCGTGGTACTTTCAGAATTGACAAATGGAACGATCCATTAGCATCCAGAGATTGCAGCTCTAGGATAGAACAGGTGATTGAAGTTTTTGAGATTAAGCATCACACAGATCGATATCTGCATATCTAAGGCTGGGATGGCTAAGAATAGCATCAGTTGCTTCACAGCAGTTGATAAACACTTCAGATCAGTATATTCATGTGACCACCTCAACCAAGAGTAACAGGTCAAGGTCATAATAGGGGCAACTCACGGGCGAAAATACCTGCAAGGGGGATGTCTTTGCATTTGCAGTGAGTAGGGAGTAGACTCAAGGAGTTGGATGACGCCATTTGCATTCCGCGGGGCCACATCTCAGAACAAGTGATCTGCAAGGGTGGCAACAATGTTAGGACGTGGTAACACATACAACTGGTGTTGGCTTAGTTCAGATAGTAATCGACTTACAACACCAGGTAGCTGAATGTTGAGGCTTTGGGAGGACGTTTGAGCAGTCTCAGACACTCAGTGATATGCACACTACTAAGGATCTGTATGTTAGTTGTACAGCCTGCTATCCATTCTTTGTATGTTCTTAATGTATCTGAACTTGGAATCTTTAGATTTGCATTCTGTAAAATTGTTGTTGGTAAATTAATCTTGATTATCCTTTATGAATGCAACATTGTGTTTCGAAATGCCAAATAGAACTTACTGAAGTTATAAATTCATAAGTTTATAGTAGTGGTATTATTTCATTTATGAGAACACATCAGCATGGTGGTATGGCAGCAGTCAGTGCGCTTAAGGAACTGTTTTCAGTGTGCTTAAGGAACTGCTTACATGACTACTTGTAACAAACAGTTTTTCATAACAAAATAAAGATGATAGAGAAAAAGTTTTCCCTAACTGAGTTCCTTTTTATGGGACATTAACTGCTTTTAGCTACCAATGATTCACTGAAATAACCATGCTCAACTGAGATAACTATAACAATGTTCAACTGAAATAATGATCAATTGTAATAACTATAATAACAATTAACTAAAAATAATTGTATCAACGATCAACCGAAATAACTAAAATAATGATTAACTGAAATAACTTATCAATAATCAACTATAATAATGATTAATTGAAATAATTGTATCAGTGATCAACTATAATAACTGAAATAATGATTAACTATCTTTCCTTACATTCAAGTAAAATAAATGCTTAACATGAAAAGAAGAAGAACATACAAGTAATATCCGATGAGTTTTTAGTTGGTTGTGCAAGCCTCGACTTTCAGTAAGAGGAGAAGCATTGACTTAGGCTAAACCTCCCAACCTTGAACCATACTTATCCCTACACAATCTATTGAATTAGAAAGGTCCTCCCTACCTTAGGATCGGGTTTGGGATACTTTTAGTCCAGCTACCTGAGCATTCCGATGTTTAGAATGTCTGCATAGTTATGAATGGACATGTCTAAATAATTGGCACCATTGACATCAAATGATCATAGATGACAAACATGCCTTAAAACGACCTTGGCCAAGGTTTTCTGATGGGTTCAATGACCCGATCACCACTGCTTGACTTGACAACAGGGAAACAATAAAATGGACGAGCATGAGCTATTAAATGAAATTATTTTAGATTTATTGTATCATATCAGACTTTTATTTTTATGTCAATGCAGATTCCATCTCACCTTTTCACCTTTTCCATAGCTATATAGCCGGGTAGTCCTAGTTGCTCGAATCTTAGAGCAATTGACTGTCTGTTGATTTATGAGCATTATATATTTCCAATTTATCACAATCTATGATTTGAAAAATGTGTTCTTCAGACTTGCAAAAAATATCATTTGATTCTGATTCCAGTGGCATAAATAAATCATGATTTCATAACATGGTTTCTTTGCTTTTATTTGCCATAAACATAATAACTTAGAGAAGGTCAATCCTATGATGTTAAGTAATATGATTTGCATCATGTTGTAAACTGTAGCTTACTGCTATATCATTAGAATGCAGTAACAACTGATAAAGAAAACATATTGCAATACTTTGGTTTTGGTTAACCACATAATCTGATACAATATGGAGGGAAGATGATGTCTTGCTGGACGCTAGATCAATCCGACTCACTCTTCTTGTAGGAGAGGTCTTGAACACAAATACTAGTATGAAGATTGCTCATGATTTAAAACAGAACATTAGTATAACTAACAAATTGTGGAAGGAACAATGCAATGGTTACTAATGATATCTGCTGAGATATTGGTGCTAAGATAAACGTGGGCAGAATTTTGGAAGAAGACAGGTGAAAAACATGGGAGTTGGGTGCTTGAAAAATAAATGTATTCCGCCTCCCTCGACTTCATAATATAAAGAGATAATAAGTCTCTTTGGCTTCCACGAAGCTGTAACATAAAAGAAATGTCTTGGCTCTTGGATGCCAAATAAATGTGCCAAGTGTTCAATCGGTTTTAAGCAAGAAAAAGAATAAAAAGATGGAAGAAGATTTGAAGGTTATAAATCGAAGAAGATATATTTGTGAGGTGGCATCATTTTATTATAGAGAAAATAATATTATGGTGCCAGTTTATTTTATATCTATGTGTACGTACATAGGTACATATTATAATAATATGGTGAAAGATCAATCAAAACTTTTAAGGTACACATTATATTTTAATTAAGTTAATTTATGTTTTAAATTGTTTATTTAATAGCTCATATGGGTCCTTCGATTGTATCCTGAAGTTCAAGTCGGTAGGTCCTTACCATGGCAATTTAAGATCATACTTGTCAACCTGATGACTGGATTAAGTTAGTATCCCGTTCCGTTAATCCCATTTAGCAATGCTTCCCCCCTTCATCTTCTCCTGCAATCACCCGTGCAATATTTCCACGATAATAGGTTCCATAATAATTTTCATATAAACATTTAAAAGAATTTAATTATTAACCATAATTCCAAAATCAAGCAATTGCTAAACATCACATGACAAATAATGGATAACGACTATCTTCATTAACAGCTAATACAACGGATATAAATAACTACCTACTTCACATGATTATAAAAGAAAAATCCATTCAGTCTAACGGCTATGAATATGTTGGATGGATATTTTGCAACCAATAGTTTTGGGTAAAAATCCAATCGCAAAATAGGATAACCAGCCATAGAGTGTGAGACACTCTCTGCTACCTTAAAGGGAAGGCCCCCCCCCTCCACACCATTCTTTGGATCAACTCAAGGTAAGCAAGAAGGCGAGAGATTTTATAAATAGGGTATTATCAATATCCTTTCTTCTTAACTTTCAAAAAAGAATCCGCTTACTTGTAGAGCGAGTAATGGGCAGAGAAAATCTCTAACTACATTTCTATCAAGCACTGGAAACAATGATACCTATAAACCTTCACTAACTCAAAGGCTAGTTGAAAGTGTACCGGTTTGGCTCTAAGTTCGATCGTACTTCTATATGGAAAACTTTACAGTTAGGGCACAAAGATGTCGTCAGTAGAAATTGTGTAGCCGACGGGTTGATGTCGTCGGTAAAGATTGTCTAGCTGACGGGTTGATGTCGTCGGTAAGGATTTTGTAGCCGACGGACCCCTTCGGGAAGGTTCGGTAGGAAGTATTTATATCTTGTTTGGGATCATTGTAAATCATCTTATCTGATCTTATGCTCCGTATGTAATCTGTTGGCATATGCAAATAAAAGAGTATTGTTGTTGCTGTTCTTATTCATTGTCATTGTTTGTGTGCATCAATCAATTAATCTATGCCGTAAAACATTTGGTGCCGTTGCCCTATAGACTTGAAAGGAATGAGGAATGAAGCTTAATGCCAAATCAGCTTAACAAGGATCGAAATAAGATAAAGGGGAAAGATGGAATACGTACTGTGCAAGAAAATTTAATTTTGGCGTGGCACGCCGAACACAGAAGGAGGTTCCAGAAGATTACCGACAGATACAGAAGTGTGGAAGAATTGTTGGAGGAGAGTCGACAGCGGGTGGAATTGGTGGAGGAAGCAAGGGGGGAGTTTTTGAATTTGTATTTGCCGAGGGAAGAGAGTCCAGGCGGAAGAGAATCGACTAGCACAGCTCGAGTGCCGAGGGAGCAAGAGTGTGGAGTGAACTCTTTGTCCAGGATACACTTATGGAAGGAACAACTTCAGAAGATCCTTCTTCACCATCGTTCATAGCTGTTGAGACCACCGGTGTGGGAGTGCAGACTGCCAGTGTGGGAGAACAGTCCACCGGTGTGGGAGACTAGTCTGCCGTTGTGGGAGTACAGTCCGCCGGTGTGGGATTGCAGATCGCCGGTGTGGGAGTTCAAAGCCACGGTGTGGGAGTGAACAGCGCCAGTGTTGCAGGACCGAACAATGCCCATGCACAAAATCCAGTAGTGATGGTAGGACCAAAGGAAAAGTTGCTGAAATTTGATGGTGATGGTATAGCCGATCCGATCCAACACTGTAAAATATGCGAAACGATTTGGAGGGAAAATGGCATAACAGATACAAACGAATGGGTCCAGCAATTTTCGGCAACCCTACGGGGTGTTGCAATTGATTGGTTCACTGATGCAGATCCCCAAAACTTAACCACTTGGGATAACCTCAAGAAGGAGTTTACGGCTGAATTTCAACTACTCCGTGACGACAACGAAATTGTAGCAGAGCTATACAATACAAGACAATGAAAAAATGAAACAGTCTGAGTCTATGCCAGGAAGTTGAAGGACTTGATCAACAAAATGGAGAATAAGTTAGCTGATGGATTACAAAAAAGGTGGTTCATTGAAGGCCTACACCTGAAATTGCGAAAGAAAATGAAGATCGTGCCCCCGTTGTCATACACTAAAGCGTACAAACAGGCACTGAACCTAGAAAGTGAGCAAAAGACGAAAAAGAAGAAGAGTAGCTCCTCTGAGTCAGATGACGATGCATCCTTGGAAGAAGAAAGTAGCGATGAGGAAAAAAAAAGCAAAAAGGTCCGAGCCCTTAAGGACATGATTCGTATGATGAAGGAATTTAAGAACATGCAGAAAGAAACAAAGGGCAGCGAGCTATGGTGTATGGAGTGTAAGACAGAAGGTCACACCAAAGGGTCCTGTCCAAATAACCAATTTTGTGATATTTGCCAGATCATGGGACATTCGATAAAGGAATGCCCTTTCAACCTAAAAACAAGAGCACCACAGCAAGTGTTCCTTACGCAGGAGGCATTTGCATCAGGAGGAAGCGGGAACACCAGTACGGAGGGTGCCACGTCGGGAGGATACAAAAATAATCGGCGTGGTCAAAACAACAACAACAACAATGACAACAATAATAATGGCGGGAGGAGTCGAATTCAGTATGATGTGAATGGCTGGCCGATAGTTCAATGCCGCGCATGCAATTTATGGGGCCACTTTGCCTGAGAGTGCCCAACAGTGAACATACCGAAATTGTTATGTAGATGGTGCAGATCCGACAATCATGAAGATACTAAGTGCTTGAAGTCGGGAGTAAACTTGATCACCGTCGGGACAGATGAAGAAGAGGTTCTGGCCATCACTCAGAAGCAAGCGAAACTATACCCCAACCCGACGGAGGAAAAGAAGAGACTGGAGGAAGTGCGGGCAGAGATCTAGACAACAACGTGGTAAAAAACAACACACCTAAAGGACACGACTTGTATCTTCGCACGGAACTGCGCAGAACAAAACATTGTACAACAAATACTACAAACCGAGGTACCCGTCAGGATAATTGATCTGTTGCTCACTATGCCTCAGCTCCATACGACACTCACGAATATAGCCCCAATTGCTAAGCAACCAACAGAGCAAGGAAGGGAGAAAGAAGGTGGCACAAGTGCAGAAGATCCGATGCTGTTAGCCCTTTCATCCGGATGCCATCCAGCAGTCGTCGAGATGGAGATTCTCGGAAGTGTGCTGACGGACACAATTGTCAACGGCGGGTCTGGCGTGAATGTCTTATCAGAGGATACCTGGAGGAAGTTGGGACAACCGACGTTGTGGCCACCTAAATTTTAGTTGTTAACAGTAGACCAACATGGCATAAAACCTTTGGGCGTGCTGATGGCGCAACCGGTAACAATTGGCACAGAGCCTTTCCTACTTGACTTTGTCGTCATCTTGCTGAAGAGAAAAGGATACGATGCCATTCTGGGCCGCAGATGGCTTATTCAGGCCAGAGTTAAACAAGACTAGAAGATAAACACTTCATCATTGGAAAGCAAAGGGAGAAAGTTCATCATTGATTTGCACACTTAGATGGTGGGAGAAGAAGCTTTGTCATCAGATTCCAAAGAGGAAGATGAAGGGAGGCAGCGTATGGAACCGGATCAGGAGGGAGTCCTACGGTTGGAAGGAGGATCAACAGATGACGATTTGGATTCCATCAATGGTCTTTACCACTGACAGATAGAGGACTACGAACTCTTTTTGAGCTATAATATGTTAAGGGTGGATGAAGGTGAGAAAGAAGAGGAAAATGAATGTCCGAAGGAATTACAGAGAAGTGGAAGAAGGAAAGGTAGTTATGGTTGAAGCTGAAGGGAAGAACATACAGTACGAACCTAGAAAAAGGAAAGATCCCACCGTACGACTGCGCAGGAAGAAAAAGTTACGACGAACCACTGATATATTAGAAGGGTGCCGGTAGCAGGGAAAACACATTGTACGGTCTGCATGGGAAACAAAGAGAACAGGCTCAATAAAAACTTCAGCAATACAGAGTGAAGGTTCTAAAATCAAGCATATAGTTGACGACGAGGAATGACAGCCAACAGAATTCATGGTACATGGCATGGAAAGCCTGAGGTAAAGGTTGTATAATCTGAACAAACTTGAGGAGAAGCAATTGCAGGCACAATGGGCCACTGATCAAGATAATGAGGATTGTCCATTGGTTGTGCCGGACTCCATAAAGAGGCATCCAAAGAAGCGATCGCCCAAGGTTCGACCCAAGGGAGGGATATAGGGGATTCTTCTGAGGGGGATTCAAAAGGAGCCCTTTTTAGAAAAAGTATCTCTTAGATTATTGGGAAGAAGCACTCTAGAGCTCAATCTGTGGTTCAATGCGCTTTGAAAAGATAGGTGACAGGGATAACTCAAGTGTATGATTACATTCAGATGCTGGATAAGATCATGCAGGTGTCTGGAAAGAAAGTTTTGCCAAGAAGAAGAAAAAAAGAGCGGAAGTGTTCCTGCAAATTGAGTGTCCTACGGATAGGGTGTCCCACGAACACTACCTGCGAACACTGAGTGTCCTGCGGACAGGGATTGAGTGTCTCGCGGACACTGAGTGTTCCACGGTCACATGGCCGTGGACACAAAGTGTCCTGCAGACATGGGTCCGCGGGCACCTTTGCCGCGGAGGGTGACCCGTGGGTTGCTTTTTTATCCCCGCGGCATATCTTTGTTTCTTCCATGGACAACATAGTATCCCTGCGGATGCCGGATTGTTTCTGTTTTGACCTCTCGAAAGATAATTTTTCTACTTTAAATCTCGAGTCCATTTCTACCCTAGATTAGTGGTTGTGGTTTTTGGCGAGAGTTTGGAAGTTCCTCTTTCATGTGAGATCTCCCGCAACTTTTGTTCTTTAAAAAAAAAAAAAACAATTCAAAAATGTTTAGAATGAGTAACGCACGTTGCCAAAGGGAAGGGTAGAAATAAGTAGTTGCTAGAAAGAGTGTAGAATTGGAAGAAAATGACAGAAATAGTGTGTTCCATGTAGCTTTGTGTGGGTTTCGGAGTGCTATTTTGGTCTTAGCGGCGAGTGGTGCTGCCCCTCGACCCTGCTGGGGGCAATCCCTAGACCCCCAGTCATTGCAGATATCAGTTGTGGGAAGTGTGACCAATTGATGAGACCTGAAGTTGTTGTGGGCATGGAGTGTCTGTGTGTCAGAGACACTTGGAGTAGGTGTTGGATGTGAGGTTGTCTTGGTGGATGCATAGAGAGCTCGGGAGGAGTTGATCATCCTGTTGACGGCAGTACAACGACACTTGGCTCAAGGTACCCAGGAGTTGGAAGCAGAGAAAGCAACACGGGTGGCTATCAAGGTCAGCGAAGGAACCAATATTGTGTTAGCAGAGGCTACAGATGCAACGTGGGTTGGAGATCAGTTTGGTGTAGACACGGGACAAATGTGAAAGTGTTGTGACGAAAACACATCTATCTTGTTGTAGTTAGCCAGTTCATGTATTTTGTTTGCTAATTTGTTTGGGATATTTTGTAATTGTCATCCGGAGACGACTTTTTCTTTTGGGGGGGATGATGTCGTCAGTAGAAATTGTGTAGCCGACGGGTTGATGTCGTCGGTAAAGATTGTGTAGTCGACGTGTTGATGTCGTCGGTAAGGATTTTGTAGCCGACGGGCGCCTTCGGGAAGGTTTGGTGGGAAGTATTTATATCCCGTCTAGGATCATTGTAAATCATCTTATCTGATCTTATGCTCCATATGTAATCTGTTGGCATATGCGAATAAAGGAGTACTGTTGTTGCTGTTCTTATTCATTGTCATTGTTTGTGTGCATCAATCAATTAATCTATGCGGTAAAAGAAAAGATCCTAAAAGGAAGAATAACTTAACTATTTTGCAAATTAAGGAGGAGTATAAGCTACAGACAAAGCTTCTAGCTATATATTTCCACAATTGCTCCTTGTGAAAGCTCTGGCTCCAATTGCTTCTTAACTCTTTTCTATTCAATTCACGAGATACAATCACCAATAAAACAAGATAATATGAATCAAAGATAACTTGGATGAATTATAGACAAAGCTTACAACTCACACAACTAACAATTTCACTTAATTAAAGGTAAGCCTCAAATGCTCCTCTGTATTCACTTTCTCTCAAAAATTATGCTTACACAAACAAAGATTTGCTGGCACAATTTCTCCAGAGCTCTCTTGCATAGAAGATAATGATGATTTTACAATGAGGGGCACTCCTTTATATAGGCACAAGAGTTGAGAAAAAGGTGGAGAAAAAAGTGGGAGTAACTCAACCAACTTTGACCTAGTCTAACTATAGAAGAAAATAAAGAGTTACATGCAACTGCACATGCATCTCGCATTACATCCTTTTACATACATGTAACTTGCATTACATGTAATTACACTTTTTCATGTAATGCATCATTTACAACTACTAACATGGAATAGAAACAAAAACAACAATTTTAAAGATTGTTTCTGAGTGCCTTGAATTTGACAATGATGTCATGCACTGTTGGAAGATCAACAATTTCCATAGTGTTTGATATGGCTTCTACTCTCACTGCATTTTTGTATGCTAATTGCACAACTTTGGGATTTGCTGCTGTCGTATCTAACAAGTGTTTTGTCAAGGATTTATACAAAACAAACTTGTTCATTGTGTGCAAACCAAAATCTTCATAATTTACATCAGCATTGATCCTGATTGTATATTTTGAAATTTACTCTCTTTGTTGCAATAAGATTACCAAACTCATCAGTAACATGGCATCCCATCTGTTCCAAATCACAAGTAACACTTGTTTCAATTGCTTGACAATCTCCAAAAGCCACCTGCAACTTTGTGATCAGCTTCCTCGATGTCTCCTCTTTGTAACCAATGAGTCCTTGAAATCTGAAGAACATTTCACATGACGGAAGAATGTCACATGAGACCATAGCATCCAAATCAAATTTTATCATTTCATCTCAGTCGTCAAGGATTTCCTTCAGGTTATCTACTTCTTGAGTCAAAGAAGAGATTAAGTTTCGCTCTATTTCATTCATCTCTTTTACACGCCTAAGAACTGCAAATGATTTTGTAATAGCTCGAACTCCTTCAGAAATGATTTCTTGTATCTAAGACTTAGCGGCTTATTAGCTTTCTCTCTTTGGATGTTTCAGACACAACAACACTTTGAGAAGATTATTTCTGGATGACCTCATTCAGATGAGAGACCTCCTGTTTTAGTTGGTTTTATTTTCCCAAAGTTCATGATTACTCTTTGATACATTAGCCAATGCATCTTGAGCATCTTGCAAACAACTCAAATGTGATTGCTTTCCAATTTCAGCTATAATAAACTTGTAGTCAGAACGAGTAAGTTCCTCAACAGGTTTATCCACCAAGGGTTCCGTAACTTCAACAAATTTGGTTTTATCAGAATCAACCAAAATTTTGGAAACAATCTTGTCTTTCAAAGATTTGGATTTAGTCTTCTTAACAGGAAGATTGTTCGGAGGAACAACCACTTTCCTCTTCGTTGTTATTTTGCTCAACCATGCAGGCAAGCTGAAATTTTCATTCGCAGAAGCAGGTACAGTGGAAACCATTGGCATTGATCTTGGTTGTATTTCCATAGTAACTGAACTAGATTCAGTTTGTATAGTTGAAGGCATATGAACATGTTGAGAAGACTCCGTCATAAAAAGCTCAAAACCTGTCAAAGATGTATCAAGTTGGGAAACCTGACTGTTGGTAAGAGTTGGAAAATCTTCAAAAACATTTGCTAAATGATCGTATTGTTCATGTGTAGGGATGCGAGGAGTAGCAGAAAAAATAGGAAGAGCCATGATATTAACTTCCGAAACTAGAATAAAATGAGTGAAAATGGTGGATAATGAATCCACATCATTTATCAACCTCATGCAGAAAAGCTTCTTCATTTATAGAAGATGTACAAGCTTGTGCAGGCTTTGGAGGAGATATGATCATGATTTCCCCTTCTTCATCTGAAGTTCCTTTATCAGATTTGTTTACCGTACAGGTTAAAAGGATACTTATCGCATGTAGTATAGCAAGATATAACACATAACATATACTTTATTCATATACGCAATAAGCACTTTAATGCTTACAATATGATTATGCTCAATATAATGATTACAATGATTCCCCAAAATTTCCTACGGATGATGTGCATATACTTTTCCGAAGGGTGATTCAACTGTTACGTGCCCATTCGGATACTATTCTACCCGTCGGCTACAATATAGAATTTACTAACACCAAGATTTTGTTTCCAATTCCTCTTTTGATTCTTCCATTGATTCTTGAATTTGAGAAAACCCTTAGCATTATAAGATGAGGCACCATCTTTTCCTATGATTTCCAATTGTGACTTCTTGCTAGAAGGACCAAAACTTCCACAATCCAAGCCCATCTTAGGATTTACTCTTTTAAGGCATTTACTTCTCAACCATTTATTGGTGTTTACCAAGATTGATTGAAATCTATCCATGATAGATGTACCTTCCTTTTGTTGCCATTGAATAGGAAAATGACACTTCTTATCAAAGTTAGCTTGATGAAATTCCGGATCAAGGATGTTGCCATCATCTTCAATTTGGAAATTTGAAGAGATTTCCAACATGTTAAAATAAATTATCTGCTGCAGGGTTAATCTGCATTAGTCTATCTTCATGATGTCAAGTTTTGTCCTCATATCAATCCAGATATCCTTGATGCGATGAACATGAGTGTAGGCTCTTTTCATCTGAGAATTAATCTCTCGGTAGTCAAAATCGAATCTGGGTTTGAACTTCTTCAAGGTGATCAATTGTAACTTTGCTTCCATGTTCTTTGCTTTAGGAACTGAAATGATTGAATAATTGCCAATAGCCAAAGGTTTAGCTGACGTAATGCCAAAACCAGACCTATGCAATGTATGCTGATCACTCTGCATGTCCATGAGCTGGTTGGCTAGCTCTATCAAGATGATTCGATCTGTAGCATATCTAGGTAAGGTATACGGCTCACTTTGAAATATCCAACTCTCCAATATGTGAAAGTGGGAAATTGAAGAAAAATAAAGCGGTATTGGTTCACCTTCTCGCATGCTGCATCAGATACTTTTTTGACTGATAACTACTTATTGAACGAGCACCGGAAATGCCCAAAGAAGGCATCTTGGACTCTTTTATAATGGAATTTACTATTTGCCAAATGATTTGGTCATAGTAATCCCAAATAGGAACTTGAAGACGATCTCCCTTGGTCGAAAGACCAGAGAAATATCCCATGGCAGCAACAATGTAAACAAGATAAGAATTCATATAGAAGGACATCGATGATCCCACATTGCATATCTATTGGCAGAGTGCAGTACTGATGAGTTCTCCCCAAAAGATGTGTTCTTTACTCTCCATAATTTGAAGCATGAATTAATATATTCATGGTTCAAAATCAGTAGAATTTTTAAGGCCACAAATCCTGCTGAGAAGAATGATGAGATCCTTATATTCTTGTTTGAAGTTTGAGTGATGAATGGTCTTTGGCCATCTAGAGAAGTTGCTTCTCTTATTGTCTAACTAGTAAAGGTTGACATACTTTTGATAATTAACCTTTTGTTTATTCCAACATGCCAATGATGATTCTTTGGTCAAATCAGGACACTTTGCTTTATGTGGAACTTTGAAAATTTGCTCAATCACCTCGAGATCAAGGCCAATAATAACCTTGCCATCAACATCTTTGATAGTCTTCGTCTTGGGAGTAAACCATTGTGCACATCCAAAAATGAAGTCAGGTTCTATAGCTGCCATGGGAAACGTGGACACTAGGTGAATGTTGCTTCTTTTAATATGCTTCATTTCATGACTAGCTGGAGCTTCAACTCTTTGAAGAAAATCAGCCAAATCCACATGGCCAATCTTTGTGTCCAACACGTTATTCAAAATAGATGATTGAAGAAGGAGCTCCATGAGCCAATTCTTTATCATATTGATATTTCATTTTGCCTTTGGTTTGGATGGCGGGGACATGTCTTGTGCTTGCGCTGCAACACAAAAATTCCAAAACACAAATACATCATCAGAAGGAATCTCCATACAAGTGAATTCCGGATCAGCAGTGAAGATTCGAAAATGGATTGGAGAGTTCGTAAATCCGACAAAGTGATTTTAATAGAAAACATATGCATGTGTAGTGGAGTGTGGAATGAAATGAACGGAAAGCAGAATGAAATGGTATGAAAGTGAAAATATGGAAGATGGAGTGAAACGAAATGAAATGAGAATGTGTGAAGGTGGAATGCATGGGAATGTGTGCAAATGAAAATTCCTAATTTCAAAAGTGACTTAGTATTTTCAAGACATTATTGCATGAAAAATGAATACATGTAAATGGTATGAAAGTGAAAATATGGAAGATGGAGTGAAACGAAATGAAATGAGAATGTGTGAAGGTGGAACGCATGGGAATGTGTGCAAATGAAAATTCCTAATTTCAAAAGTGACTTAGTATTTTCAAGACATTATTGCATGAAAAATGAATACATGCAACATGTAACAGGAGATGAATGGTGGAATGAGATGCGAATGCGGGTGGAAGATGCACTTCACATGTATGTGTGAATGAAAGATGAGATGGAAAACATGGAAAGATATGAAAATATGTATTTGCTCACAGAGGCGCAAATGCATATGGAAGGATGGAAATGAAAAATTGGAAGTGAGATAATGAGTTTTATAGTCACTTTTGGTGAAAAGGGGGAGTCAAAGTGTTAAGTTTTATGGATCTCTGATAGATAAAATTGTCACAATAAATATGGGAACAATAGAACTTTTACTTGTATTACTGTAGAGGAGAGTTGCCCTCCAAATACTGATGATTTCTGATTTTGTATGCAGAATCTACTTCTCGACATTATCACTATATGTAACAATGACCCTGCAGATTAGATAATAAAGAAAAGTGCTGATGATTATTTGAATACAGATTGCTGAGTCCAAGATGTCGTATATTGATGTTGTTCTACAGCGATCTGATTACCCGAATATATATATATATATATATATATATATATATATATATATATATATATATATATATATATATATATATATATATATATATATATATATATATATATATATATATATATATATATATATATATATATATATATATATATATATATATATATATATATATATAGAGCAGCAAAGGGTCATGACCCCCATAGAGTCATGGCTCTACGTGGCCTTTGGCCACGAAGAGTCATGCCTCTACGATGACATGACCAATAACTACCTTGTTAACACAATGTAATCTTAAACATAATGCAGTCAGCAATCACAAGTAATACTATGCATTATGCCCGATTTAATGCCATTAGCATTCGATGGACAAGGTAACAGATCGAAGGTGAATATATGATTTATAATTATGATTGAATATAGATACATTTGAAGATTATATATATTAAATATATACGAGAACATCATAGTTATAAACATTATAAGATATATATGAGTAATACATTATAGAACATTTATAGATATAGGATATTATGAGATTATATATTAATCCACACAATTATATATAAAAATATAAATAAAAAGAGTTTAATCTTTAAGATTACATCTCATATTTTATCCGACAGAAGCTATAAAACATTAACACAAAGTACATGGAAGATGAAAATGACATCTTTTGGACTTTTCAAAATGTGACTTTTAATCAAAATTGAACTTTTTTGATGTAACTACATGTAATGCTTTTCATGTAATCATGTCGTGCAAATGGATGCGGAAAGTGAGATGTGTGGAAATGGAAGCGAAAAATGAGATTACATGCATGTGCGGATGATGAATGAGATGAAAAACATGTAATCACATTTGTCGGATGGAAAGTGAAATGAGTGAAAATGGGAATGAAATGTGGAATGTGATTATGCTTTTGCATGTAATGAAGCAAAAACAAGTTCTTGGGAAAGAACTTGCAATTTCTCCAAATGGAGAAAAATTGGCAAGCAAGCACAAAACGCAAAACAAAAAAGAAACAATGTACCTTTGGAAAGTGTCTCAAACATACCAAGATGCAATGCACTTCAACACTCAAATTCAAAATTGGGACTTGGGAAAGAACCAAAAACATGAAAATGAACAGAAGCTTCATTGTTAAAGAAAAAAATGCAGTTTCCATGACAAAGATTTCAACAAGTGGCAATCATCAAGTAATTACATGCATAAAATCAACAAGATAAGTATGAATTTAAAGAAAGAAAGAAAGAGTCCACTTACATGTGCCAAAAATGAAAGGAAAGATGCTTCAATGTTTGAAAAATTCTTCCAAAACACTTAGACGTTTTCCAACTTAACAAATTCGAATGGGAGAGGGCAGAAAACAAGAAGTTGTTAGGAGATGCCAAAACGTGCCCTATTCATGCTCCATAATCCAACATTTTTGGGTGTTCATGCTTGTGGGACGTTTTTGGTAAAAACATTTTTCTTGATGATGCAAGATCAAAATGTTTTGATCATTAAACACTAAAATATGAAGCACAATGCAATGAAACCTCCAAAATATGCCAAATCGATTTACTTGGGAGGAAAAACATGCATTAAAAATGGATTTATTTGCTGATTTCTTCAAAACATGCCCTAGAATGAAGCTTTCAAAAACTTTTTTGAGCTTGATGAATCCATTTTAAAAGCAAGTCGAATCATTGCCAACCAAAAATGCCTCCGATGGAAGGAATCTCATGCAAATCTATTGAGAAAAACTCAAGGTATGATCAAAATCGGGTTTTTGGAGGGCATCAACATGTTCTTCTTCACAAACGGACTTTTGGAGGGTCAATGCACATATTAAAACATGTCTTTATCCAAAACCGGACCTTTTTGGTCACTTACACATTCTAAAACATGCATCTCTCCAAAATCGTACTTTTTGTGTGCTCTTACATATTTTAAAACATGCTCATAGGCAAAAACAAACCTTTTGGGGGAGAAAAAATGTTTTAAAATGCAGCTCACTTTTTAGATGTCTAAGCATGAAAATTTCACTTTTGATGCAATTGCATCAAAAGGTCCACTTATGATGAACTTTTGATGTAATGACATCTAAAAGGTCCACCAAAGTAAATTTTATGTGCAGTGAAATGTAAAATGTCCACTTTTGAAGACTTTAAGTCATTTAATTCACTTAAAATTATAAAAATGTTACAAAATGGGTCATAAACAATATTTATTTATCATATTTTGAAATATAACTTATAAACATCATTTCAAAGTAACATTTAAATAAACATTTGATTTTTAAAACCAAAAATTAAACTGAAATTATATAGTTACTTTAAGTGAGAAATTAAAAAGTAACTCTAACTTAAAATTATAACATAAAGTGCATTATAGTAACTTTATGTTAAAAATTTAAAATTAAAGTAACTTAAAACATAACAAAAAGTGAATATAAGTTATATTTATCAAAAAGTGAAAGTCAATTGTAAATATAATATCATATTTTTAATTCGTGCTGTTGCACCAAAAAGGTCCACTTTTGAAGCACTAAAATGAACATATCTTTTGATTGACAACTCCGATTGACTTCTAGGTTCAAAAGTCAAGCAAAGACTCAACAAAAAAAAGACAAAAAAGACTTGATGAAGGCCTTCAGTAAAACAATTTGATATATGAATTGAAATTGATCGATTGATCAACATTAAACAATTGAATATCAAATTCAAGCTTAGAGAAATGTGAAACTAGCTTGAAAAAGTTTTGTGTTGTTACCAAAATTTTGTGGTGATAAAATGCAGGATAACTGAATAAATTTAAAATTAGGTCAAAATTTGGGTTGTAACACTACTTTTTGACAATTTATCATTATACCAAATCCCATATTTCTGACCAAACTTAATAGAGGACACTACAGTGGTATTAGGGCTATAGGTCCTACCATCTTGTGGGTTAAACATGAAGTAAAATGACAATTGGGTATGAAGAAAGAACTTTATAATGTCAATCACCTCCAATCGGAACAAGCAGGGTCTTTTGAACAAATTGATATTGAAGATAGTTATTCAGTAGATGAAGAACACGTGAACAAGCTGAACAAACTAAACAGGCTATGATCATTTTGAACAGGCAGAACAGGTAAACAACATTCAAATGCCACGTAATGAAACTGAACCGGACAGGGAAGTTAGGGAGACATTGCGGGCTATTAGAGATGGGTAGAATAACATAGCTGATGCTCTTCAACAACTTACAATTAATATACAAGAATTAGCCCCGATTAACAAGAGAGCTTCCAACCATCACAGTGTTGGTAGTAGTGTAGTTGGTTCACCTTGAGCTGTTACGGCTCTCACACGAAACACTGACAGACCTTTAATACTAGTTTTTAATGTTTAGGAAGAGGCAACACCAAATTTACTACTGGACATTGTTAATGTATGATGAATGAGATTTGTTTCCTGATCCTATTAAACAAAATATGTCCTTTGTCCAATATCTAAATCAAAAAAGGGAGTCAGATAGACAGTAGCAGGTTAGGTCTAGAGCATCAAACAGAGACCTTAAGCATGGTATGAACAAATTATCTCTCTACTTTTGATGGCAGTAGTAAGACATCTTCGAGACCTTGGATTCACAAGCTAGACACGTACCTAACTCTTAAACCTATGTCAGAGACGAAAGCCATCAGGTTTGCTATGATGCACTTAGAGAGAGCAACATATGATTGGTGGCACCATGGGTTGGTTACCTAGGATCATGGTCTCATTTCATCATATGAGACTTTCAGCTCTAAGTTGATTACTCGCTTTGATAGGAAGGATATAGAGGTCTATTATAGGGATTTGGCACAGCGATGACAGAGTAGATCTCTAGAGGATTTCATTGACGAGTTTCAATGAATCTTGGTGATGGTTCCTGACATGACAAAACAGTGTAAGGTAATGCTGTTCACTGGGGGTTTGCAGGATAGATATAAAGGTTTGTTTAAGGTACTTGAACCAAACACTCTGGATGATGCTATTAAGATCACATACGATCTAGAGTCATCCTCTTCGATATTACAGCCTCCTAAGAAGACGTATAAGGGGACCTCTTCTTTCCAAAAGAACAAAAACCAGCATAAGACTAAACCTCCCAGGTTGGACTTTGAGACACGGAACCAACTCAGGAGGAAGAAGCTATGCTTCACTTGTAGAGAGCCATGGACACTGGATCATAGATGCGTTGGCAAGGGCAAGATACATTATGTAGAGGTACTTTCGGAGGAGGAGGATGAGCAGGAGGGCAGTGATGTTGATGACAGTGATGGAGAGGAGAACGAGGACTGACCTTCTAGAGGGAGGAAGAAGGAAGTTATCTAGGAGCAGCCTCCTATCATAGCATCACTTTCTAGTGGTCCCACAGGACATGCCTTTCATTTGAAAGGAATTGTTAGAGGACAACATATTATTTGTCTCTTGGATACTGGTGCCTCGCATAACTTCATAAGCTCACGATGGGTTACCAAGAGGGGGTTACAAATTAATGACATATCCGAGTTTGAAGTTAGGGTGGCAGAAGGTGAGAGATTGAGATGCACAGGGAAGGTGTCAGGACTTCTGATTCATTTTGATGATTTCCTTCTTGAGGCAGATTTTTATGTGGTGGATTTAGATGGGCTAGATGCCATGTTGGGGAGACAGTGGTTACAGACCATAGGCAGATATATAGTTGATCATTAGAAGATGCAGTTGGAGTTCTTATAGGATGACCGATAGGTGATTCTCAAGGCTATGCCCGAAGGGGAGCCCAAGTTGATAACAACTCATAGGATGGAAGCTATTTTGAGGCATGATGATGTCGAATGGACGACACAATGTTTCATCTCTTCTAAGGAAACACTAGGTACAGGACAACAGTACCATTGTGACATCCAGATAGTGCTTGACAAACATAGGAGGGTATTTGAGGATTTACCCCTAGGTATTCCTCCAAATAGAGGTCTTGAGCATATCATTGAGCTAGAGGAGGGCGCCAAACCCATCATTACCACTCCTTATCGTCACCCCAGGCATTACAAGGAAGAGACAGAGAAGACGATTAAGGAACTACTAGATATGGGACATATTAGACCTAGCTCCAGCCTTTTTGCCTCTTCAGTGGTGTTGGTTAAAAAGAAGGATAACACTCTTCGGATGTGTATTGATTACTGCGCCCTTAAGAAGAGGAGCATTAAAAACAGGTATTTGATTCCTCGCATTGAGGAGTTATCGGATGAGCTTCATGGAGTTGTTGTAATGTCCCCTCTTTAGTTTGACATGGCGTTAATCGTGGATTTGCCTATTCCAGACTCTCGTAGGTAGATGGGGTTGATGAGAGAGTCATTTTTGGCATTATTTGGTGATTAGATGGCTCATTATGCTCTTGGAGATGTTATTTTATTTAGATTTTATCATCACTTCTTATACGGGGCCTACATGTTATAATTCTAAGTTGTGTTGCACTTTTATTTTACAAAGTTATTTATTATTAAAAAGTGCATTATAATGGGATTTTATAATGGATGTTTCTAGAAGTTCATAGTAACTTCTTAGATAAGGATGTTTCTAGAAGTTCTTAGTAACTTCTTAGGAAAGTAGATAAATAGAGGGCTTGGCCTTCTATTTGGACACACGAGATTTGGTAACACAACTACATCTTCTATGAGCATTTGTGGAGCTTGATAGTCTACAAATATTCAGCATAATCCTTGAGAACGATACCTATCAAGAGATTGCATAACTAAAGAAGTGAAAGATCTTCTGAAAGGTTGCACTTTGGAAGTGGTATTCAACCATTTCAAGTTGAGCTTAATTTGTATACTCAGACTACCTGAGGGTTTGAGTTTTTGAAAGCATATCCGAAAAAGCGGATCGAAAAAAAGCAGATTCGAAAAAGCAGTCCAAAAAAGCAGATCCGAAAAAAAGCAGGTGAAAAAGTAGATCGGAAAAAAATAAAGCAGAAAGACAGCATTGAAGAAAATTATTACAGCCATCTACAATCAGGTTCCTTTGGATATTACATGCATTGTTCTTATCATTTAGATGCATATTAGAAGGTAAGGTTGTAGGTGAAAGTTGTAATAGATTTAAGCATTATTTTTGTGGATGTAAGTCAAGAGTCTTGGCCATTTCATACTAGCATTGTAGTTAACATTTTATGTGCAATAAAGGAGACATAAATTGCTGGTGTGATATAGTGTAATTGAATATGTATTTATCATTCATGATCAGCTTATTAGTTTGCATGCCAAATGTTTGACAAAATGTCAATTGTGTGTAGGTTCTCTTTTTGGCATAAATAATGTTATAATTTTGCATACCAAGTGTTTGTCAAAATTACTAGTTGCTGTATTGCAAGTAGTTTCAGTCACATATATGCATTGAATATTGTCAAAATAAATTGCATGTTCTTGTTAGGTAATTGTTTAGTCAATTGAGAGTCTTCTTGCAAGCATTCTTATTGATGCTAAGTGAAGGAAAGAGCCATAAAAGAAAACTGAAATTTTATATCAGTCATATGACCCTTGTATGCAAAGTGTCTTCTTGAACCTTTATCAGCATTTTGGGATCAGATTTGGGCAGGGTCATTACAGTTGTTTATTTCTTAAAGATAGATCTTCGATTAAGATATCACTAGATACTAGTTCGGGAGAAGGATGTGCATAAGACACCTTTCAGATGCGATTACAGACACTTTGAGTTTTTGCTGATGCCATTTGAGCTCACTAACACACTAGCTACTTTTCAGTCATGCATGAACCACATCTTTAAAAAGCAGCTACGAAAGAGTGTGCTGGTCTATTTTGATGACATATTGATCTTTAGCAAGACTTGGTAGGAACATTTGTAGCACCTAGATGAGATCCTTAGCCTCATGGAAGAACACTCTTTATTTGCAAAGGAGTCTAAGTGCAAATTTGGACTAATTGAGATTCTCTATCTAGGTTGCATGATTGGTGTAGAGGGAGTTAAGATACATCAGGAAAAGATACAGGCAATCCTTGATTGGCCACCATCGAGAGATGTATTTGAATTGTAGGGCTTCCTTGGCCTTTGTTCTTATTATAGGCAATTCGCTAAAGGTTTTTCCTAGGTAGTAGCCCCCTTTACCAATTTGACATGGAAAGGGCATTTAGAGGAACAAAGGATTTATAGGCAGTCTTTGATAGACTGAAACAAGTGATGAGCACGTGCTCGGTTTTGGCACTTCCTGATTGTTCTAGACCCTTTTTTTTGGAGTGTGATGCTTCAGGGAGTGGAATCGGGGCGATTTTAATGCAGGACTGACATCCCATAGCTTTTGAGAGTAGGAAACTTAGGGGTAGGGAACTATTATATTCTACTTATGATAAGGAAATGCTGACCATAATGCACGCTTTAGCCAAGTTTAGATAGTACTTGGTAGGAAGTAAGTTCACAGTAAAGACTGATCATAATAGCTTGCGTTTTTTTCTGGAACAGAAGGAGTTGAATGAAAGACAACAAAAATGGGTCAGCAAGGTTCAAGCATATGACTTTGACATTAAATATGTCAAAGGTAAAAATAATATAGTTGTTGATGCACTTTTTAGGAGACCCTTAATGATGGAGTGCTGCGTCATTTCTGAGATTTCAACAGATTGGAAGTCCCAACTGTTAGTTGAGTATTCTAAAAATACTCACGTTTGTCAGATTATGGATGGTCTACTTCAGGATGATCGGGACAAGGCAATGAATGATATTATATATTATAAGGATAGAATTTACCTAGTACCAGAATCTAAACTTAAAATGAATATTATGCACACTATACATGATGCACCTTTAGCGGGTCACCCAAGTTTTTTCAAAACCTACAGGCAGATTAGAGAGATATTTTCATGGAAGGGCCGTAAAGACGATGTATTGCAGCATGTTAGAGAGTGCCAGACTTGTCAGCAGAACAAGTTAGAATAGGGCTTCCCAACAAGTTTACTTCAATGTTTTCCTATTCTAGTTCAGAGGTGGGGGAGTATCTCCATAGATTTTATTACAGGGTTGCCAAGGGTCCAGGGCAGGGACTGCATTTTTGTAGTAGTAGACAGATTGACTAAGTTTGCGCACTTCTTTGCTATTGTAACAGACTGGTCGGCCTTTCAGGTGTCAAAGTTGTTCTTTCGAGAGGTTTTTCATCTTCATGGATTACCCAGGACTATCGTGAGTGATAGAGACAACAAGTTTCTCATCACCTTTGGTAGGAGGTTTTTAGATTGGTAGGTACTGAGTTGACACTTAGTACTAGCTATCACCCATAGACGGATGGTCAAACCAAAATAGTGAATAAATGGGTGGAAGGGAACTTGAGAAACTACATTGCAGGTCAGCAAAGAGCTTGGGTTAAATGGTTGTATTTGGGGGAGTATTGCTATAACTCCACATATCATATGTCCATTCGGATGACTCCTTTCCGCGCTCTTTATGGCTACGAACCTCTCTCTTTCATTGTTTTGGCTTTATAGGACAACAGGGCTCCCTTAGCCAAAGATTGGATTCTGGATCAATAGGATATTTTTAGATCTCTTAGGAATAATATTCAGTAGGTGCAGAACCAAGAGAAGTTATATGCTGATCGACATCATACTGAGTGGAGGTTCGAGATAGGTTACATGGTTTATCTTCATCTCTAGCCATCTAGACAAAGCTCCTTGAAGAAAAGTGGGTCAGAAAAGCTTAAGCCAAGATTTTATGAACTTTATTGCATCACCAAGAGGGTTGGTGAGGTTGCTTATGAGTTGTATTTGCCTGGTGATAGTCGAATTTATAACGTGTTTCACGTCTCATGCCTCAAGAAGGCAATTGGTCAACAATTTGTACCGTTGGAGGGCTTGCCTCCACTTGACAAGGATGGCAGACTTGTATTGGAGCTAACAGAGGTGATTGAGACCAAGGAAAGGAAGTTGTGAAACAGATCTGTTAGCGATTATCTAGTTCGTTGGAAAGATTTACCGTATGAAGATGCCATTTGGGAAGGTGAGTCTGTTTTACAACATCTAGCATTAAGATTGCTTGAGAGCAAGCAATCTCGGGAAGGGAGGACTGTCATGTCCCCTCTTTCACGCTAGTTCTTTCGACGCTTGATTAATCTATCTCCACATCCAGATAGATTAACGACATTACTAGTAAGGATGCTTGCCAGTCACAAGGGAAGATTTGTCTTAAGTTCGTCAATTAATGTATTAAAGTACTTTAATAAAGTTACTTTATGTTTTAATAAGGCATTCACTTTATAAAGTGACTTAAGTGACTAGAAGACGAAATTGGTGTTTTATCCCACATCTCTTATTCCAACACTTTTCCCTCACTTCGAGGTTATAAATAAGAGACTCCTTGGGAAATGACACAATGAATATATGTGATAAAACAAATCCTAAAAGCTTGCTTTGATGTGACTAGATTTTCCTAAGGACGAAAACCCTTAAGGAAAAAGGTGAGTCTGGATGCAAAACTAGCACTCACATGGTACTTTCGGAATTGAGGAATGGAACGATTCATTAACATCCAGAGATTGAAGCTCTAGGATAGAACGGGTGATTGACATTCTTAAGATTAAGCATCGCACAGATCGATATCTGCATATCTAAGGCTGGGATGGCTAAGAATAGCATCAGTTGCTCCACGACAGTTGATAAACACTTCAGATCAGTATATTTACATGACCACCTCAACCAAGAGTAACAGGTCGAGGTCATAATAAGGGCAACTCATAGGCGAAAATACTTGCAGGGAGGACATCTTTGCATTTGTAGTGAGTAGGGAGCAGACTTAGGAAGTTGGATGACGCCATCTGCATTTTGTGGGGCCACATCTCAGAACAAGTGATTTGTAGGGGTGGCAACAGTGTGAGGACGTGGTAACACATATAGCCGGTGTTGGCTTAGTTTAGATATTAATCGACTTACAACACCAGGTAGTTGAACGTTGAGGCCTTGGAAGGACGGTGGAGCAGTCTCAGACACTTAGTGATACACACATGGCTAAGGAACTGTATGTTAGTTATACAACCCGCTATCCATTCTTTGTATGTTCTTAATGTATTTGAACTTGGAATCTTTACATTTGCATATTGTAAAATTGATGTTGGTAAATTAATCTGATTATCATTTATGACTGCAACATTGTGTTTCAAAATGCCAAATAGAACTTATTGAAGTTATAAATTCATAAGTTTATAGTAGTGGTATTATTTCATTTATGAGAACACATCAGCATGGTGGCATTACAACTGTCAGTGCGCTTAAGGAACTGTTTACATGACTATTGTTTGACAAAATTTATCATTATACCAAATCCCATATTTCTAGCCAAACTTAACAGAGGACATTACACGTATATATATCATAATCAAGAATTAATGACACTCATGAAGAAAAGAACATCAAAATGTTACAAATTTTGTGGCACAAGGATAACTGATATTTACCAGGAATGGGCCGAGGATAATCATCTTAGTGGCAAAAAAAATACTTGTAGAGATGCATACACTGATTGCTAACATTGATACACTTGTTCAAAATAAATATTAATAGTGAACTGTCAACCAAGGGCCTACCCATATCATCTAAGGGATGTCTCCTGAATCATAAGCATTTGCTGTTACAAATGAAACATTCAAAATCAATTGAGAACAAAAGAAGCTCCCTTATTTTCTATTATCCAACTTAGCTTTGATACCATATTAGGTTTAGCCCAGAAATAAAAATAAACTATAATAAGGGAAACATAACGCTAAAGCAAGCACCAGAGATACCCTGGGAAAAACCCTTCAAGAATGAAGGGAAAAACCTAGTTGCACAACAAAAGATCCTTTTCATTGATAATAAAATTTGAAATGTACCATGCCATTTGCTAGATGCGTTATATATAACATAAGAGATACTCTTCGCTTCATAAGGTCTTTTGAAAGTCCCAACAATAGAACTCTTCAATTTTTCATGCCTTAATGCATGTTAAATGACACATCTTTATATTTAATATTACATTATCATGAACGTTCTTTTCAGCTGAAGGTGACTATAATGGAATAAACGTCCACAGATAAAAATTTCTATCACAGCTGCCAACTCCAACATAGGGTGAATCAATGTAACAATGAATCTTACCATTTTAAACATCAACGTGTCACAAGTAGCATTAATTGTCGAATTTAACAATTATGCACATGATATTACAATAACACAATGTTTACGTGGAAACCCAATGCGGGAGAAAACCATTGCAAATAATTGCTTTTATATAATTCTTTTACAATGGTTGTAGGCACCAACCTACTATAGGCTCCAACCACTAAATTTATGAGCACCAACTCCACAATTTGTAGGCACCAACCTTGTAGAAGCACCAAGTCCCACAATTTGTAGGCACTGACCCACCGGAAGCACTAACTTCCGCTTTTGAATTCGTGAGCACCAAGCCACTGGAAGTACCAACTTCCACAATTTGTAGGCACCAACCCACTGGAAGCACCAACATCCACTTCTAGATTCTTGAGCACCAACCCACTTCGCATAAATCTGATTTTCCACCTTGACATTGTTTTCTATCTTGAACGGATGATGGATCTACTATTAATCTCTTTCACAAATCTCTTATATTGTCTTCTACAAAAATGTCCTTAAAATCTGATTATAGTACTGTCATACCAAGATCAGAAAATGTTCACATTCATCAGCTATTATAGTCCTCATTAAGTCTTCACAGAAATCTGCATATACTTATCATGAATACATTTATATCAGATCAATAGACCTGATTACATGTTTTCTATTAACTCTACGCTCCACACTTCGGTGCATATGACATTTGATGTTGATATAATGCATATTTATACTTGCATACTTTTTTTTTAACAAATCTGATAGTGTCTTCATTTACAGCCTTCTCATAATCTGATATTGAAAATAATGGTCTCCATAGTTACAGCCACTCATATATACTTGACACAGCACACTCTTCACATACTTCTTCCACTCATTGAAAATCTCCAATTCTGATTTCTATTTGTATCTCCTTTACACAAAAGATGTTACTTTCCACCAAGAGACATCTTGCTTCAATGATATGTTGTGATAGCCCCATCTTGATATAGGGTAAAAACAAATAATTTCTATTGATTACAAAAGAAATATTTGAACAATAAATAATAATTAAGCTACAAATATATATAATAAGATAACATCTCTGAAGAAACTAATTTACAATTGAACTATTTTGAGTCTCTTAAAAGATCATCCCTAAATCGAATAAGATATATGAGAGTTAACAAAAGAATAGAAATGACTACCCTTATGGGAGAGAACAATAATCATTGAATAGATAGTGACTTAGAACAAAAGAAACCTACAAGCAATTTAGTAAAATAAAATAATTATAGTTCTTATAATATAAATAAATCATGAATAAATTAGTTAACAACATTACAATAAAGCTAGAAATAATAATATTAAATTTACCGATGATTGTGAAATAAGTTAAGGACATGTCTCTTAGAGATGCAACATTTGGATCTTGCAACATATATATATCAAATCTATTCCATATCTCAGAAAGGGGGGGAAGCACGCAGTTGGCTTGACTATCAAGTGCCATGGAGGACAGGTATGGGGATTACTAAATCATAGATCAATTCAGATTAATCAGAGACCATCAAAGAGAAACTTATACAACTAAGGAAGAAGAAGAAATCACTAATCGGAAGGAATGAATTGATAATCATAAAAGGCATCTGCACATCACAATTTGTAGCAGGAAAGACATCTTCAAGTTATCATTCAAAAGAGAAATACATCTGCAGCGACACCAGTCAGACCACATTCTACATGAGTGAATAGAAATATCAAAGAAGGAAAGAAATGATAACAAATATACAATGTCAACATCCGAGAAGAGGGATTGGGGGGAAATCATGGGCAAGACAATAAGAAAGAAGTGGATGGAGGAACCAACAAACACCCACATATTGCGAAGAAGTAATAAGACAAAAACTCACCGATATAAATAGAACATCATCATAAACGAATATATGGGCAAGCCAGGCACATTGACTATTAAGTTGGATGCTTACGGAAGAGGCTTGAGTAAGACGTTTCACTTCCCTTGCATGATGATAGATTGACTCGGTTATTTCCAATAAGTAAAGGATAGGAAGTGCAATGTATATATTTCAACTTGGATTAATCTGAATGAATACACAGGTCACCAAGACATTGGTTAACGATCACGGAAGAAGAAACGAGAAGCCACATCAAATACATAATACCATCATTTCTTAACTTGGATAATAACAACAAATTAAGCCTATCACCCGACAAACATAAGCAATCAATAAAAAGAGAATAAAGCGGCAGACAAATAAGCATAATAGAAAGCTCAACAACTGGGAACAGGATACAGGGAACAAGACAAATAAAATCATACTAAGATACCAGTAGCATGCAAAGAATTCGATCCTACTAAACATGCTTAGGTTATAATAAAACTTGATTTGATTAGCACACACATAGTCTCCAGAATGATACTTCTTTGTTCTCTCAACATATACAAACAAGTTCATATGTTCTGATAATCCACAAGGCTATGAATCCTGGTAGGATAATGTGATTGTTATAGAAGACAAACAATTAGGGCCACAGAGTCACCAGTGAGGTGCAAGAAAGAAATCCGATACATCTTACATAGACATCCTTGGCAATGAGAGAATTTCAACAAATTGTAGTTTAACTCAGAAGATGTATATATTTACATAGTGAATAACAGTGCAGTCTAACAGATGATAAGATATATATATGTCTAGACAATATATAGTCTTTCCCTTCAGAGAGTAAAAGAGATGTCAAAGATAAAATCAATTTGAGAATTTTCTGTTAATAGTATAAGAATGCTACTAAGAGTTGTTACCAATGGATGGGGATATATTAGAGATGTTATAACTAGAGACCAAGTAATAACTTGGTAGAGGACATTCATTTAGAATGTTGAGTTTCTTTAAAGGAGAACTCAAAGTCTAGAGGGCATTCTAAGTTGAATGTCGGATTTCCAAATAGGAATCCAGAGAGGGATCTTAGAGGATCCATTAAAGGCAATATATACTGTAGTGGTCAAACACAAATGCATATGTCAGAGACGTGGTAGAGGTGGGATCTTTACCAAGTAGTGTTATCAGAGGTCTCAAAGAGGCCTAAGGGAGAAGCTATTTCTATGATAATTACCTAATTGAGACGTAGTTCTCACTAGAGGGTTAGGTGATTGGAGAAAGGATCTCTTCCAAAGGATTAGGAAGGGTAGCTTGGATAGTATTTAGATTAGTATTTATTTAAATCTAATATCGCTAATATGTTTTACATACAATTTTTGATATTGTACTGACAAATGGTTGTAGGTTACAGATTTTCGATCCTAAGTGGAAAGTGGGGACATTACATATGTAACTTTTAACTAGAATCGCACTGTTTAAAGTTTATATGAATTGTTATCTTCATATTTCTTATATAACATTAAACTCACCATTAGTAGTTAATCTTTTTCCTAAATCAAACACACTTCTTCAGAAAATCCTTTCACTTAGGGGGAAGTTCATGCTGACTTATCTTTTGAATAAGACAAAAACATATTGCCCTATATGACTTGTCTCTTTGCTGACCTGTCTTTATATTAAAATATTCTATTGTTATATTAAAACATTCTTTTGTCTTTGCATATTATGTGCAACCTTTTTTCGTTTCTCTTCAATTAATTGTAGTTTTCAAATAATTGAAACTGATTGCTGTTCATGCATCACTGTTGTCTGTTTGAAGAATAACACAAATTAATATGCTTCTTTTGACACAAAACCTTCATCCTTATTTTTTGTCATTTACTAGCAGCATAGATTATGTCATGATTTGTTTTGTCTAAGACATTATGTCTATGTGTCTTATTCAAATAAACATTCACTGTCATTGTTCTGTTTTTATTAATATTATTGCTTCCATTTCTAGCTGTATTCTTTTATGGTACTGTATTAATTTTAAGCCCGAGTTGCTAAAAAATTAATCACTGCTCTTCGTTCTTCTTAAGAACACTGCTGTATATCCATGAAAGTTGAACACCTTACACATTCTTTGGTTTATCCATGGTAATATGTACTTTGCTGCATCTCAAAGTATTCCAGTTCGCAATTACTCTTCTTAATGGATAAGATGAAATGACTGTCGTTTATGTCAAAATATGTGTGAATTTGTTCCTTTATATTGCTCATGAATACGTATCTCTAGCTGCCGCATCTCATACCCATGAGTGTTAGCATTAATATCTGTTAACTGATCTTAGCACAAACCATGATCATCATGGTGCTAACAATCATTTTGACTTCGTCAAAACTCATTTAATTGTTAAAATTTGGCCTGTCTCATCTAGAGGGGTAGAACATCATATGTCTTGGACATCAAGCTTGATTTATGTATGTAAATCTTATCAATCACAATCTTCTTCATTAATGACCATTGATGTATGTAAATCTTATCAATCACAATCTTCTTCATTAATGACCAGCTGTCCATCACTCTTGTTCATCTTTTCACTTTTGGCAGCGATCTCATTTGTCATCAATGATAATGGTAACAACATCTTAATCACTCTTACATGCAATCTTACCTTTGACATCAATGATAAATCTAACAATCATAACTAAGTGCCCTTGACGTCAATGACAATATTTCCAACAATCTTTCCCTTTGTCATTGATGACAACACATGTATTTCTTCTATGTCTCCTCCTTTCTATTTCTCTCACCTTTGACATCAATGGCAAAGAGATCCATCAAACTCCTGTCCATGGATGTATCGTTAGAAATAATTGTTGCAATCTCACATCAAATATATGAGAATATACTTTCCCTTTTGAAGACTTCTCTAGGGCATCCAACAAGAGTCACACAAGAAAAACAAGGAACTGATAGAAAGCAAGATCAATGTTACAATATCATAATTTCATGGATTTAAATACAATTGGCCAACAAGAAGCAGGCTTACAGATTAGGCATATATGCCTAATTACATATTGAAATCCTGACTGTCCTTCCTTACTTACCTCCAAGTGGCTTTTGTATCCAATTTAATACTATAAACCAAGAACCAAACAATCACAAAAAAAATTCAATTATTAGATTGTTGGTGAATTATTTGATAAAATTACATTGAGCAGGAAAGAAAAAGAATAGTGTGTTGATAAGGGCTGACCTCTTACAATTTATACATAGATCTGCATTAATGTTCTTCATAATTCTGCTATAACATGTGTCAACAAATCTGCAACAATATCTTTTGCTGTTCTATGTGAAAGGTATCTGAGGTATGCTTATGTATTGAACTTCCAACCTTGTACTATGCACACACATTCTGAAATTCCAACACACACACATGCATCACCCACATGCACGCACGCACCATCCACGCACGCATGCGCACACACACAGACACGCACACGCACACACACAAATTTCCTTTCTTATATTTGAAGTTATATTTTATTTAAATATTGTCAAGATGTTTGAAAGTGGTTTCAGACTTGTAGAAGTTATAATGGAGATTTTAGATTTTGGGAGATTCTAAGAACTTCTAGACTTTGATATTTCAATAATCAACACACCTCCATTAGTATTATCTTCCACAACTTTTTGTGACATTCCAAGATTAATTTTTTTTGGAGCAAGAATTTTCCAAGGATTCTAATTCATTTTGTTGCAAATTTCTTGACTCCAACTCCACATCCTTGACTACTCATATCCTCGATTGACTTGACTATCTAGCGAGCCAAAGTTGCCCAAACTCATCTCTAAGGCTTAGAGACTTGAAAATTACCACTAAATTAAGATTATTTGAGACAACTGCCACACTGAACCAAGAAATTTGCTACTCTTAGGGGCATTTAGTATTGAGTATTCTAATTTCTATTTAGTAATTTGATATTTAAAATTTCAATATTCATTGCTCAATGTTCAACTATTTAATATTTGACATTTGCAGCGATCAAGTATTATACTATGAAAGGATTTTGTATTACACACACACACACACACACACACGCACACGCACACGCACACGCACACGCACACGCGCACGCGCACGCACGCGCGCACACACACACACACACCCAAAAATAATTTTCATGCACCCATGTATTGGCTTCGCGTACCCATACCCGTCTCCCGACCCAAACCCAAACCTGTAACTTAGTTTTATTTAATCTAATTTCCTTCCCTAGAGTACATGTTCATCTCGAGGAGCTTAGCACCTTTAGAAATTTATTTTCCAAATCTAATTTGCCCAAAGTTGGATGCCATAAATAGGGAGGTCAGTTGATAAAGAAAATTATCTAGTAGTTTTCAAACACTTCAACAGGTGTTAGGCATGGATCAGTCCAGGTAGGATTAAATAAATAATTATATATTCAATTTAAATGCAAATGAAGACTTCCCAACAGAGTTCCAAAACTGCTCTGATATTTGCATAAAACTTAATGGAATATCTTGGAAGTATCATGCTGGTTTGACCTTTGACATCAATGACAACAATTTTGATCACTGTAACTTGTTTTCTTACCTTTTTTTGTTGGATATGTAGGCTATGATTGACTCCTGGAGTTCCCCATTTTTGGAAGCATTCAAAACTAAGACAGACCTGCAGCTTTATGAGGTCAGTAATTGGCCTATGTGCATTATAAATTTCAGTTGTTTTGCTTATGATCATTTTATTAATCACAAGAGTAACTCACTTCTTGTATGTTATTTTGAATTTTTGTTCCATTTTTACAATGATGGTTTACTTTTAGGGATGCGTGTTAGTAAACGGTTGAAGCATTTTCAATTTCTTCTACTTCTCTGTTTGACCTTTGACTTAATTGATGATTTACGAAATATCAAGAAGAAAGACACCCTCAGCAAACAACTAGGAGTTTCAGCAAAATTCGGCTCATAATAAGGTTCTGTTTATCCAGTGACATAACTGTCATTGTAGTTTTTTCCTTGCAAACTGTTCGTAAGTTTTTACCATGGTTGGCTGGATTATGTCGGTGACAGTCATGCAGTTATTGACATTTATTCTCTTCAAATTCTTCTTTCAGTTAAAAGGTGGAATGAAATGGTTTAGTTGCTGATCTAGGTGAAGTCCTGTTGTGATCTGTTGGGCCATTTGAGTTGCTTCCTTTTCCTGTGAAACTTTTGTGGATCTGGTGATATTTAAAGTGATATTCATTTGTTGTATCATTGGAGGAGTAGGTGATTTGTCTGCTTTTGCTATTGGATAAAGGCATTGTGTTTGCATAGCCACCAATCTTTCTCTCTCCTTTTAGAGCCCTCGAATTCTCTGGCTCAATTGCATGCATTTGATATCAATGAAGTGTCCTTGATTAACTATGGTGGCAATATGCCAAATTACAGAATGAATCCTATCGAAAATATGCTTTATATATGGAAAGTAGAGTAATAGTGATGCAGGAGCATCTTGGGGTAATTGGTGTTCTTGCACGTTGTAGTGATTTTGACCTTGGAGTGAGTGGATTTGTTTGAAAGATGGTAATGCTCGGTCACTACTAGGGGTTCTTGGATGTAGTTTTCCTTGAGGGGGCTCGATGACTGAAGGAACATAGTGATGCTGGAGGTGCTTGATTGATGATATGCTCGATGGAACCTATGCTCGGTGATGCTTGTAGGAGCTTGGTAAATGTGCTTGCTTGGTATACTCGGCGATACTTAGCGTGCTTGGTGGTTTATGCTTGTTGTCCTGCATTTTGTCACCACAAAATGTTGGTAATAGCACGAAACTTTTTCAAGCTAGTTTTGCATTTCTCTAAGCTTGAATTTGATATTCAATTGCTTAATGTTGATTGATCGATCCATTTCAATTCATATATCAAATCATGTTATTGAAGGCCTTCGTCAAGTCTTTTTCGTTTTGTTTTCTGTCGAGCCTTTCCTTGATTTTCAAAGCCTTCATCGTCTGTTGTTTGCTTTTGAGTTTGCATTTGTTGGTTTTTAGTCCTTTGGTTTTGCTCATGTCATGCCTTTCGCTTTTCCGTTGGATGCAGTCTAACTTAGAGCTCAATCAGAATTGTCAGTCAAGAGATATGGCCATTTTAGTGCCCAAAAAGTGGATCTTTTTGATGCAATAACATGAATTAAAAATATCATGTTATATTTCTAATTTGACATTCACTTTTTGAAAAATATAACTTAAATTCATTTTATGTTATGTTTTAAAGTTACTTTATCTTTTAAATTTTCACTTAAAGTAACTATAGTCTCTTTATGTTATATTTTTAAGTTGAGTTACTTTTTGATTTTTCACTTAAATGACTATATTAACTATATATTTCAATTTAAGTTTTAGCATTTAAATCAAATGCTCTAGTAAATATTACTTTTTAAATAATATTTACATGTTACATTGTTAATATGATATGTAAATATAATTTATGTCCCACTTAAATAATATTTTAATGAATTTAAATTGACGTGCTTATTAAATTACTTAAAGCCATCAAAAGTGGACATTTTATATATCACTACATGTAAAATCCATCAAAAGTGGACCTTTTATATGCCATTGTATATAATTTCAACTTAGAAGTATTAATCTATTAAAAGTCGACCTTTTCCATGTCTTTGCATATTTAAGTCACCAAAAGTGGACATTTTGTATGCAATTACATGTAAAATCCATCAAAAGTTGACATTTTACATATCACTGCATATAAAGTTCATTTTGGTGGACCTTTTTAATGTCATTACATCAAAAGTCTATCATAAGTGGACCTTTTTGATGCTACTGCATCAAAAGCGAGTTTTCACACTTAGACATCTAAAATGTGAGGTGCATTTTAAAATATGCTTCCTCCCTCAAAAGGTCCGTTTTTGCCTATGAGCATATATTAAAACATGTAATGGCACCCAAAAAGTGTGATTTTGGAGAGATGCATGTTTTAAAATATGTAAATGACCCAGAAAGGTCCGATTTTGATCAAAAAACATGTTTTAATATATGCAATGACACTCAAAAAGTCCGTTTTTGAAGAATATGTCTTTGCCTCCCAAGAACAAGATTTTGATCATTGCGAGAGATTTACTTGATGGTTTTGCATGAAATTTTCTCCAACAGGGTCGTTTTTGCTTGGCAATGGATTTTCTAACATCAAAAATGGATTTATTTTGCCAAAAAACGTTTTTCCAAACTCCCTCCAAGGGCACATTTTTGGAAAGATTTTCAAATAAATCCATTTAGAGTGATTTAAATCATGTTTTTGCAAGGAAAAGAGGTGTTTTGGCATCTTCAATCATTTGTAATACATCTTGGCTCACATTTTTGCACTTCGAAGCCAAAAACGAATTCATTTCATGCCTTTTGTGAATCACGTTTTTGCTAAAAACGCCCAGAAAATTGGGGTTTTAATTCACTTTTTGCATTTTGAAGTCACGTTTTTGCATTTTGATTCATGTATATGCATTTGGGGAAGTTGTTTTTGCATTCCCAAGTAAAAAATGACTAAATAACATGCATTTTTTGGCCACGTTTTTGCAAAAACGGGCCAGATTTTTGCATTAAAAAATCATGTTTTTGATCAAAAAATTCAGAAAAATGCATTTCCAACCCATACCTTTGATCAAGAGGGATAGTTTTTGAGTTTTAAATACACGATATTGCCTTTGGAAACCATGTATTTGGCACTTTAATGTCAAATTCGACCCTTCATTGCTCATTAATTTTTGTTAAATGCAAGTACAGAAAAAGTCAAAAAGTTATTTAAAAATTCAGATTTGAGGAAGAATTGGTCTTCAAGTCTATAAAACTTGCTATTTTGGCTCTTTAACCTCCAAGTAAGTGGACATTTTCAAACTTGCTCATCAATTCATGCTTATCTTGCTATTTCCATGCATATTTTTTCTTGATGATTGCCACTTGTTGATTTTGTTGCCATGGAAAGTGCATTTTTCTTTCAAAATGAAGAAATTAATCGTTTTCTTGTTTTTGGGTTTTCCCTAATTTTCAAATTCAAATTTGTGTGTTGAAGTGCATTGCATCTTGACATGTTTGAGTCTTTTGCCAAGGGCATGTGTTTGTTTTGTGCTTGTTTTTGTGTTTTGCTTGTTTGCATTTTAGTTTTTTCTCCATTTTGGAAGAAATTGCAAGTTCTTTCCCAAGAACTTGAGCACATTTCACTTCACTCCACTTTCCACTTCATGCGAAAACATCATCACATTCCACTTCCATTTTCCATGCCACAACACTTTGCGTCTCATCTAACAAATGCGATTACACGTTTTCCATCTCATTCACCATCTACACATGCATGTAATCCCATTTTCCACTTCCATTTTCACTCATCTCACCTTTCATCTCCCGTTACATGTTGTACTTACATGTAATCATTTTTCATGCAATAACGTTTTGAAGACCCTAAGTCATGTTTGAATACTAGCACAATTGGGAGTGTTAATACAGGCCGCAAGAAGTCTGAACTAAGTGGGTGGCAACAAACTCCATCCAAGGTCATGATTTGTGTGAGGAGATAGGCCATTCACGGTAACTAGGTACCACTGTTACTTAGTATTGTATTCATCTTTTGTAAAAGTTGGGTCTATAATCCCAAATTTGTATAGACATTTCTAAATGTTGTGCTAAACATCCCGCATGGTATGTAACTCGGGTGATTTAGTATTCCGTTGATTATGTTTGAAGCAAATTACAAATTTTGAGTTTCTTATCGTTCATGTTATTGCATTGTTATTTTACTATATCGCGGAGGACTTAAACTTGTTGTGGTAAAACAGTTGGTTATCCTTCTAATCATAGATTGAGTTTGATTAGTAGTTGCTAGTACTGTATGGGTTATGTTTCTCACAGTGGTATCAGAGCCACAAGACTTGCCAACTTGTGGGTAAACTATTGGAGTTGCAGGATGGTTAAAACAGGAAAAATGTCAGATAGGCACGAATAGGAATCTATATAATTTTAGTCACATCCGACTTGAATAGGTAGGATCTTCAGACTAGATTGATATCGAGGACAGTTACACAGTTGATGAGGAGCTAACCTTTGAGACGAGTATATAGGTTGAACAGATTGAGCAGGTACAGGTCACTTAGATGGCCTATAGAGAGGCTGATGAACAAGAGCGAGAAGTGAGGGAAACATTACATGCTATTAGAGATGGACTGAATAATATCGCTAACGTGCTTAAACAACTTACAAGTACTATGCAACAGTTGGCCTCGGTAAACAGGAGAGCCCTGAGTCATCACAATGGAGGTGGTAGTGTGACAGGATCGTCGAGGGCTACTAGGGCCTCACACAAAACACTGATAGACCTTTGATGCCCATTTTCACTAACAATAATGCCGAGGAAGAGGTAGCCCAACTTGCAGCAATAGGCTTACTTTTGAATAATGTTATGGCTATGTATGATGAGTGGGATCTGTTCCATGATCTGATTAAGCATAATTTGACCTTTGTTCAATACATGAATAAAAAAAGGGAGACAAAGAGACCACAATAGGACAGGAGGCCTAGGGCACAAAATAGGGACTTGAAGCATGCCATGAACAAGTTATCCCTCCCCATTTTTGATGGCAGCAGTAAGACATCCATGAGAGCTTGGATTCACAAGCTAGACACCTACCCGATACTTAAGCCCATGTTGGAAACAAAAGCCATTAGATTTGCCACAATGCATTTAGAGGGAGTAGCATATGATTGGTGGCATCATGGGTTAGTCACCTAGGATCATGGTCTCATTACATCTTAGGAGACCTTTAGCTATAAGCTGATCACTTGTTTTGATAGGAAGGACATTGAGGTCTACTATAGGGATTTGACATAGTTGTGATAGGGTCGACCTTTAGATGACTTCATTGATGAGTTTTAGCGAGTATCGGTTATGGTTCTGGATATGACAAAAAAGCGTACACTAATGCTGTTCACAGAGGGTTTACAGGACAAATTTAGAGGTTTGGTCAAGGTCCTTAAACTGGACACCTTGGATGATGCTATTAAGATTGCACATGATTTGGATTCACCTTCTTCCATACTACAACCTCCTAAGAAATCTTATGAGGGGTTTGCTTCGATTCAAAAGAATAAGAATCAGCATAAGACTTCCCCTCCCAGGTTGGACTTCGAGACACAAAATGAATTGAGGAAGAAGCTATGTTTCGCATGTAGGGAACCGTGGATACCGGATCACAGATGCCTTGGCAAGGGTACAATACATTATGTTGAGGTTTTATCGGAGGAAGATGAGCAGTAGGAAGGTAGCGATTTTGATGGCGGCGACAAGGAAGGAAGTGAGGAGCAACTTCCTAAAGAGAGGAAGAAGGAATCCACTCTTAGATAGTCCCCTATCGTAGCTTCCCTTTCTAACAAGCCCATTGGTTACCCCTTTCGTTTGAAGGGCGTAGTTAGAAGACAATGTAATGTGTGTCTTTTAGATACACGGGCATCACATAATTTCATAAGCACACGTTGGGCATCAAAGAAAGGATTACAGGTTGATGATATACTCGAGTTCGAAGTTAGGGTAGCAAAATGTGATAGATTAAGGTGCACAAGAAAAGTGCCATGGCTTTCGATTCACTTTGATGACTATCTTCTAGAGGCAGATTTTTATGTTGTTGACTTGAATGGGTTAGACACCATGTTGGGTAGGCAGTGGTTATAGACTGTCGGCAAGTACATAGTTGATCATGGTAAGATGCTGTTAGAATTCTTACAAGATGGTCGATAATGATTCTCAAGGCCATGCCAGAGAGTGAATCCAGAGTGATTTCAGCTCATAGGATGGAGGCTATTACGAGGCATGATGACATTGAGTGGGCAACGCACTGTTTCATTTCCTCTAAGGCTACATTAGGTTAAGGATATCAATTTCACTATGACATTTAGCCAGTGCTTGATAAGAACAAGAGGGTCTTTGAAGACATACCCTCGGGTATTCTCCTAGATAGAGGGTTTGAGAATATCATTGAGTTAGAGAAGGGCGCGAAACCCGTCATTACCACTCCTTATCATCACCCCAGGCACTATAAAAAGGAATTAGAAAGGACAATCAAGGTACTCTTAAACATGGGATGTATTAGACCTAGCTCCACCCCTTTTGCTTCTTCGGTAGTTTTGGTACTCTTCACATGTGTATTGATTATCGTGCTTTGAACAAGAGGACCATTAAGAATAGGTAACTTATTCCTCTCATTGATGAGTTATTAGATGAACTACATGGGCCAGTCTATTTATCGAAGATAGATCTTCGATCTGGATACCATCAAATTCATGTTCGGGAGGAGGACGTGCATAAAACAACTTTCGGATGCCACTACGGACACTGAGTTTTTGGTTATGCCATTTGGGCTCACTAATGCACTGGCCACATTTTAGTCATGTATGAACCACATTTTTAGAAAAGCAGTTTCGCAAGAGCGTGTTGGTGTTCTTTGATGATATCCTGATTTTTAGCAGGACTTGGGAGGAGCATTTGCAACACCTAGATGAGGTACTTAGCATTATAGAGGAGCATTCATTGTTTGCGAAGGAATCGAATTGTGAATTTGCATTGACTAAAATTCTTTACCTTGGACACATGATTGGTGTGGATGGGGTTAAGGTACACCAAGAAAAGATACAAGCTATCCTAGATTGGCCATCTCCGAGAAATGTATCAGATTTGAGAGGCTTCCTTGGTCTTTGCTCTTATTGCAAGAGGTTCACTAGAGGCTTCTCTAAGACAACAGCTCCCCATACCGATCTCACATGGAAAGGGGCATTCAGGTGGAGGGATGATGCAAAAATAGTCTTTGATAAGCTCAAGAAGGTGATGAGCACGTGCCCAGTTTTGGCACTTCTTGACTTCTCTTAATCTTTTGTCTTAGAGTGTGATGCTTCATGGAACGAAATTGGCGTAGTTTTGATGTAGGACAGACATCCGATAGCTTATGCAAGCCGGAAGCTCAAGGACAGAATCGTACTCCACCTATGACAAGGAAATGCTAGCCATTATGCATGCTTTAACTAAGTTTAGAATATACTTGGTGGGTGGCAGATTCACAATTAAGACAAACCACAACAGCTTGCGATATTTCTTAGAATAGAATCTCAATGAAAGACAATAAAAGTGGGTCAGCAAGATTTAGGCCTATGTTTTTGAAATTGAGTATGTTAAGGGTAAGAACAATATAGTTGGAGATGCTCTTTCTACGAGACCTTCAATAGTAGAGTGTTGTGTCATTTCAAAGATATCGGTAGATTGGAAGTCCTAGTTATGGTTTGAGTATTCTAAGAATACTCAAGCTTATCAGATCATGGATGGGTAGCTCTAGGACATCAGGTACAAGGTAATCGATGATATGACTTTTATAAGGATAGGATCTACCTTGTGCCAGAGTCTAAGCTCAAAGTAAAAAATTTGAATAGTCTTCATGATGCACCCTCAGCCGGACACCCAGGTTTCTTCAAAACCTATAGGCAGGTCAGAGAAAGGTTTTCATGGAAAGGCCTCAAGGACACTGTCCTTCAGCATGTCAGAGAATGGTAGATTTGTTTGCAGAACAAGTCGGAGCATGAGTTTCCAGCTGAATTATTATAGCCTCTTCTTATTCCAACACAAAAATGGGAGAGTATCTCCATGGACTTCATTATAGGATTGCCAAGAGTTATGGGTAGAGATTCCATTTTTGTGGTTGTAGATAGATTGAATAAGTTTGTTCATTTCTATGCTATAGTAGCAGATTGGTCGTCATCTCGGGTAAACGAGTTGTTTTTTCGAGAGGTTTTTCCTCTACATGGCTTATCTTGGATCATTGTGAGCGACAAGGATAGCAAATTCTTCAACACCTTTTGGCAGGAATTATTCAAATTGGCAGGTACAACATTGACACCTAGTACGAGTTACCACTCACAAACGGACGGGCAGATTGAGATAGTAAATAAATGGGTGGAAGGTTATCTCCGGAACTACATAGTGGGGCAACAGAGAGCTTGGGTTAAATGGTTATATTTAGGTGAGTACTGCTACAACTCCACCTACCACATGCACATCTAGATGACACTATTTCAAGCTCTCTATGGCAGCGAGCCACTATCATTCGTAGATCTAGCCTTATAGGATAGCAAATTGCCGCTAGCTAGACATTGGATACAGGATCAGCAGGACATTGTCAAATCTCTCTAGGAGAACACCATACAGGCTTAGAATCAACAAAAGATGTATGCTGATCGCCACCGAATAGAGAGGAGTTTTGAGATAGGTGACATGGTTTACCTTCGTCTCCAACCTTACAAGCAGAGTTCCTTGAAGAAGAGTGGATTTGAAAAGATTCAACCAAGATTTCATGGCCCCTATCACATTACCAGGAGGGTTGGAGAGGTTGCTTATGAACTGGACTTGCTAGATCACAGTTGAATCCATAATGATTTTCATGTGTCTGCCTTAAGAAGACGATTGGTTAGCATGTAGTGCCCTCTGTTGGATTGCCTCCACTTGATGTGGAAGGGAAATTGGTTTTGGTTCCAGCCGAGGTGATTGAGATCAAAGAGAGGAAGCTACGAAACAAATCCATTAGGGAGTATCTAGTCCACAGGAAAGATTTTCCATATGAAGATGCCACTTGGGAGGGCAAATCGATCCTACAGCATTCGACACTGAGATTGCTTGAGGGCAAGCAATCCCGGGAAGGGAGGTTTGTAATGTCCCCTTCTCCGCGCTAGGCCTTACTGGCGTCTTGCTGGTCTATCTTTCCATCTGGATAGACTAAGAACATTAATCTTGAGGATGTTGATCAGTCACAAGAGCTTATTTAGTTTCGTTGGGGAAATACTTACGTTGAGGAGCTTTCTATAGTTAAGTCACGTTATTTTATAAAGTTACTTTATGACTTAAACTCATTTTATAACAAAAGTAACTCAAGTGACTAAAAGACGAAAATGACTTTTATCCAACATTGCCTAGATGTTTTTACTTTCGTCATATTGAGGTTATAAAAGCAATGAGCTTCCTTGGGGTTGTCACCATGAGATATAATATTATTTTAAAGACAAGTTTGCTTAAATGTGATTGTGCTCTCTTAAGGATGAAACCCCTTGAGATAGTGGAGAAGCTGGACGTAGCCCCAACAACTCATCAAAGACTTACTCATCACCAAACGTGGAGCATTGCAGATATATTTTCGATATTGTTGTGGATGGCATTCAATTAAATCATTTATCAGATGTAACATGCAGACATTTTCTGAGGTTAACGTGAGGTAGCATAGACACCCGACAGAGTTTAGTTAGCGGCCATTCTTTTATTAGTAGAGCATTTTGGTGGTATTGGAGATTGCAAGCAATACTGACTCATAACGTGGGTTTGGAAGGTGGCAGCATTTTAATATTCTCGCTATAGGAAGGCAGGAGTTCAGAGGCATGACTGTCATGTAGGGGACACACGAGCAGACTGTGAGTAGCACAATGGCATGACTGGTTCATGTGAACACCAACAGAATCGGGGGCATTGGGAGTGTTAATACAGGCCATAGGAAGTCTGAACTAAGCGGGTGGTAACAAACTCCATCTAAGGTCATGATCTGTATGAGGAGATAGACCATTCACGGTAACTAGGTACCACTGTTACTTAGTATTGTACTCATCTTTTGTAAAATGTTGGGTCTATCAGCCCAAATCTGTATAGACGTTTCTGAATGTTGTGCTAAACATCCCGCATGGTATGTAACTCGGGTGATTTAGTATTCCGTTGATTATGTCTGAAGCAAATTAAAAATGTTGAGTTTCTTATCGTTCATATTATTGCATTGTTATTTTAGTATATTGTGGAGGGCTTCAACTTGCTATGGTAAACCCATTGATTATCCTTCTAACCATAGATTGAGTTCGATCAGTAGTTGCCATTGCTATACGGGTTAGATTTCTTACAGAATGAATTTGAGGGAAGCAGAGATCTAGTTAGGAATTTGGAGTTGCGAGTTTGTGAGAAGAGCTAGTAGTTGAGTGTGGGCTTGAGAAACAAGAAGATTGCTTGGTGGCTTGCGAGCACAAGTTTAGATCTTGGTTGGGGTTTATACTAGATTGTTGTGTTGTCACAGATCCAGGCTAGCTAGGGTTGGGTTTGATCTTGTGAGATCTTACAAAACTGTTCTCGTATTGGTTGTAACCGGGAAGGCCTTACAACCCGACACATTGGATATAATCCATTGTTCTATAAATAAAGAAGTTGAATTTGGTATCAGATCTTGTGTTGTTGTGTTTCCATTGTGTGATTGTTAGTTGGGGGCTTTGACATCTCCTTTGGGGATTCTCTAGGCCTTGCACTGTGTAAAACAGAACGACAAATTCAATTAGAACTCCAAATTCCTTCCTAAACTGATTTTATTTCAATCCTTTTTATTTTTAAACTGGTCAAATCAGAAACCTTTTGCGGCAAAAAGATCTTATTGATCACCTCTTTGTCAAATATGTTCCCAGTCATTCTCAAATGTGGATTGTATAACGTGGAAAGATTGTAGGCTAAAGCTCCTTCTAGTTTGAAACATTTTAAAATTTCAATGTTTTGTAAGAAGATTTATGGAAACATTTAAATCTGCGATTTCACAGAAGCTGGAGAAAAACTACTTGAATTGTAGGCTCATGATGTTATCATATGCAATGTGGCAAAGTTTCATGGCAAAATGTTGATACAGGCAGACATTATGTAGTAAATTTCATTTATCATCTTGACGAACTTATTGAGACCTTCATGAAATTGATTTACGGAAAAAGTAATTTTTTTGGCTCTCATGGCTGGGATTCTGCTGATAGGTTTAATTGGTATTGTTGAAGGAAATGACTGGGTGGTATTGTCTTTGCTTTTTAGCCAAAGCTTATAAGAAGTTTTTTTGTGCACAAGACCTTTAATCATGCTATTAACTAATCTGTTTTCTACTTTTATTTTATGTGTTCATTGGGTCAGTGAGAGATGTATAAAATTTTTTATATGAAATGATGATAATATCTAGCATTGGCATGGTTGATGCGATTTTTATGCCACTACAACATGCAGAATTGAAGACTCAATATTCCAAGACAAAATAGTAAATTTCTTTTGCTCTCTTGAATAAGGATGCTCATATGCTAAACAATTCCTATAGATTGTGTGATCAAATGAGACAACCACAAGTTTCCTTCTTGTGAATTTTTACTCAGTTACAATGATATGATATGTTGGGTATCACAAAGGGGTTTACAGAGTTCATTTAATGGATATCAACTACTCTTAACTTCTTTGAACCAAACTATAAAGAGAAAAGGCTTGTGAAGAAGCTATTCTTCTCCAAGAATGTAAGACAATGTTGATGATGGGGTGAGCCTCTAACCAATCTTTACTTTGCCATGTCAACTAGGCATAGGAGAGTGTAATCTTCTAAGGATGCGGATATGGTTTTCACATTTTTAATATTCAGTCAAATATGCTATGAAGGCACAATCTAAATGAACATTTCCAATAGAAGTTAAAACACTTGCAATTTAGGCCAAGACTAACTTTGCATTGTTACTTACAATGAACAAGTACCAAAAAGTATTGACTCTAGCTCCACCATTAATCATCATTCAACAATATCTTCCATTCAACTACTTCTACTTCTACTCAACATGAAATAAAGTCTGCTCTAAGTGAGGAAATGTAGAAGACATGCAAAACTCCAAATGTCACAACATTCCCCATGAAAATCAACAATGAAAGAAGGAACAATTTTGGTAGTATACAACAAAAAATTCTCCAAGTCTTTCACTTAGCTATTCTAATCTAGTTCTAATCTGATCTAATGAGTTACAAATGGGAAGGCTTGGTCTTCTATAGTTCAATTATGATGAAGGGCCAAGATCAATTAAAGATCAAGGGCCAAAATTTATCCAACAATGCCCTAGCATGCCTAACTGCTGCAATCATTAAATGTTGGCCAATTACAATTTGGCACCACCTTGTGTGCTAATAAGAGAATTACATTGCTTTTAAGGGCCAATAAGAAAATTGGTTAGGTAGAAACTTATAGAGGAAGGCACCAATTAGTGGGCCACTAATAAAATGCCAACTTAAAACACATATTTCTTTAGATAATAATTTTTTTATTGTTCTCTTTTGGCAAACTCAAAGAATCTGGACATAATATTGTTGATCCCATAGGGACACTTGGCATGATCTCACTAGTTGAAAAACTAAGCGCCACCTACTAATCCTATAGACTTGTTAAATACCTCTTGATGGTGAGAAAATATCTCAACATTATCAAACCTTCAATTGTGATGACTCCTATTCTCCAATTGTTTCGTCCTCATATTGCCTTGTACAGCTTTGGAAATCTTCTTATTGTGTTAGCTCATGAATTTTCTTATGCTTGATATCTCGTTATGTTCATGATGTCGTGATCTTGAAATCTCCTAATTGACTTGCTTTCAAATTTGTACTTGATCTTACACTTCTAGAAGTGTGTGGCATGAAGTTGAACCATTCATTGAATTTGAATTTTTGGAGGAAATTCAGGTTTGCATGAGGTTCTCCCTTTTCTTCTATACTCATTCATGATTTTGTACTTTGACTTGCCTTTTATCTTGTGATTGTTGGCATAATTGATGTAGTGATGGTAGCTGATGTATAGAGTTGTCGTGAATGATGATTAGTTATTGTGTTGTCGTTGATTTCAATATTGACCTAGTATTTCCAATGTTACCCTAGTACTGGGGTACGTCGGGACGAGTTTCCAGGACAGGGGGAAAATGAGCCTCATTTTCAGGACAACAACCAAGGGACAATGCCAAGGGGAGGACGGGGTAGGGAAGATTGTTGTATAGTATACATATAGAAATTGAAATGCTTGTTATGAAATGATGTTTTAGTAGAACCTACCAAATTAAAATACTTGAACATAGCGAGATTGCAACATGAACTAGAAACATTGAACATTCAACATAGTAACATATTACATATTCAATAGTAACATTCAAAAAAAAAAAGTCAAATAGAAATCCAAGTCCCCATACTAGTGGCGGCATGTTTGCGGAATGGCGGAGTTGGGGGTATTTGGGTACATGAGTACCCAATGCGGGGACAAGTACTCTGAGGTTTGGGAGGGGGTGCGAGTCCCTGTTTAACACTGAGTATTTCTAACATGTTGCCAAGTATAAATGTTACGACAATGGTTTCTATCCTTATCGAAGACTTATGAGCGTCTTTGGAAGTCAAATGTATGATCACTACTCTTGATGTAAAGGTTTGGGTAAGTTATGATTGGATAAAGGTTAACGGTGCAATTGCTAGAACAATTAGTGATTTGATTGTTTTGTCAAATCTATGAAGAGTTAAGCGGATCGGTCACAAGAGGTAGAACATGGCCTGTAGATGCTATGGTTATGACCACAACTCATTTGGATGACCAGTGAAGAAGTACTACAGTGGTAGCAAAGTTTCTGGATAAAGTATTTGTGTTCTTGAGTGGTTGGTGGTAGATTGAGGATTTGTGACTAGCATGATGTGGTGAGTTTGGTTGAGCTCAACACGATATGGTGACGTGTCTTAATGTTTGGAGGTGATGATCTGACATTCTAGTCATCGATGCAATTCGTCATGAAGATTCTAGAAGAGTTTGTTTAGTCAAAATGTGTTTGATTGTTCTTCATGAATTCAAATGAAAACTTAGTTGTCGGACAATGCAGTCTAGGAAATTTGTTGTGTGCATTGAGATGTGTGTTTGGGCGCATGGTATACGATGGAGAGGTTTGAAATTCAAAGTGAAACATGTTAGGGCAAGTTTAACACGATGGAATGTTTTAGGGCTTGAAGAACATTATATATTTGCTGATGGTAAAAGAATTGTGTTGACCATTGGTGGCGGTCTATGTGAAGGTGCGATTAAGAAAAAAAATAGTTGGGCATGAAGTGTTTGCATACTATATTGGATCTGATTAGGCAAAGGTGTTCTACAAATCATTCTACTTGTTCCCTAACAAATGTAGTAGTAAAATGTCATGTCCCCTCTCTAATCTGACTAGCAAAGTCATGAGAGTTGGCCTATTATTGGAGTCTCGTAAGCTAGTAGTGGTGGATAAAGACTCGTACTGGATACTCGATGACCAAAGCTGGTTCTATAGTCAGTTTGAGAGCTAGTCGGGGCAGTTCCTTAATTTTAGGGATTTTCCTAAAATTTAGGAGGTTGTGGCAGTGATCAGATTTGAGGCTGCTTGGGACTAATATACGGTTTTAGTTTCATGGTGATAGGGTATATCCCCTATTTGCTAGGAGCATCCCTAGTTTTTAGGGATGGGATTGCTAGTTGGCCCACATTGCCCAACATCAGTCACAGGCAGGTGACATGACCCATTCACTGATTATTTGGTTGGTTTGGCTTTCTAGTTGAATAAAGGGAAATATTTAATATTTCCTAAGTTTGCGTTTAAATAAATTAAAATAGAGCTATTTATATAGCTAATTGGAGTAATAAGGGGATTTCAGCTTCATCTGGTTAGGCAGGCCTATGTGTTATAGCTCGTTGGAAAGGTCTTGAATTATTATAACTTATTTTCATCATCTAGAGATCTTCAAGCACCTAAAGTTATGTTATTTGAGGAAAGGGGTGTTTTTCCTATACATAAAGGCCTTTTAATTGAGAAGATGCTATTTTATAATAAAGGGAAAGGCATATTCTCCCTTTAGGATTCGATTGGCTTTGAGAGGGAGATAAAAGGAGATGTTGGCTCATTCTTTCATTATCTTTTACATCTTCACTCTTGGTATTTGCGATTTTTCTCTAAGGAGTGATTCTAGAGGACTGGGACTCAAACCCTAGAGCTTGGCTGTTGGTACGCAAACCCCAATAGATGGTTTCAGCAACATTCTAGAGTGCTGTTTCAGCAGTTGACAAAGATTATTAAGTTCCGCATTTAGGGGTACTTGTCCATTGCACATTGAGGGTCTTGTTTGACATGTTGGGATCTTCTTGTTGCCTTGGCGTGACTATAGCAACCGTATGGCTTCCTTTCAGCTGGCACGTGGTTGGCTTATGTCAGCCATCTCTACCCTTTTGGTGTGTGGCTGGTCCATTCTTGTAGCTGGCATCTTCATTCCTTGTTTGTAAACAGCTTTGCTGGTATAGTGATTACATATCTTGCTTGGTATGATTTGTAGCTATTATGGTTGACTGAATATTATATTATTTTCTGCTGTTGTTAATTATTGTTTACTTATATTTGGCATAGGAAAATCTATTATTTTAATTAAAATTTATAGAAGTTCAGTGAAAGGATCTTTTTGGGATCTTTCATAAAATCCCTTAACTGGGTGGATCCTAACTGGTCCTTTATTGTAAATCTTTTAATAGGGTGACAATTTAATTAGTGTTTTTAGTCCTCTAACAAGGCTACTCTTGACAAAGTAAAGTGCCTAACAGGGCTAGAGGGAAGTCCCTTAACTGGGTGGCACCTAGCAATGTCTTTGTAAACTCCTAATAGGGTTAAGCTCTTAATAGGGCATGTTTCAGAAGAGTGCACAATTTGTGGATGCTAATTTCCACCGCGGTTTTCATCAAAATTGGATTTCCACGAGACCAAAATATTTGTGTCAAGTGTTACATTATTTCTAGATGTGCTTATCTGTTCGATGCTTTCATTTGTTGTTATTGAGCTCATATTGTGATAAGGGTTTAAGAGGTTGAAAAGTTGTTTAATTGATTGATTATTGATTCACCCCCCGTCTCAGTAATCAGGGCCCTTAGGACTAACAAGAACATTCTTGCTTATGTTTGAGCAACTTGTAGCCTACTTGTGTAGGAAGTCCTCGCATTGTAACTTGCTTGAAATTCTTGCTAGTCTTTCCATGCTCTTGAACAACTCAATACTTAGCTCTGTTGGCCTTGGTCTATGGATTTTCACCGCTATGTTCAACTTGCCTTACAACATCATATGGTGTATTTTGAACTTTGAACTTTCTTTTAAATTTTCTTTGCGTTAAGAAACGTTCCTTCACCCCTTCCAAGTGCAAATCCCTCTGCTCGACATTGATCCACAATCCCCAGCTTTTCTGGCACAGTCTTTTCCCCCGCAGTTCTCCTCCACTCTGCCCTCGACTTTCGCTCCCTTACCTTGCACACCATGACTCTTTATGACATTCCGGGGCAGCCTTCTATCCATCCCATTTTGTCTCCTTTCGACTGCTTGTTCAACCCTTTCCACATTTTTGAGGCCATCAGATCCATGAAGTGTACTAGAGTTACTGATGAGGAAGGTTTTCAAGCTAAGCTTTTTAAGTTCGGTGCCTTAGTTTTGGGCCCCTATCTTTCTATTGTTTTTAATAGAGTGATTCACGTTGGTTTTTCGACTTCTTGGTCCAGGCATCTAATTTATCCTATTCATAAGACTGGCCTGGTCTTTGATTAGGGGAACTACAGAACCATCATGATTGGGCACACATTTGCGAAACTGTGTACGAAAACCCTTAATACTATGTTATCTGGTGAGCTGGATAGGATAGGTTGCAGAGCTAGAGGGCAAGCTGGTTTCTGAGCAGACTATCAGACTATGGATCACATCTTCACTTTACAAGCTATTATTGAGGAGGCTAGACACAAATTGGAGAAGGTTTATTGTTGCTTTGTCGATTTTCGCAAAGCTTTTGATTTTGTTCCCAGGGTGGTTCTGTTTGAGAGGCTTAGGGAGATTGGCATCTCTAAGATGTTATGTACCGCTATTATGAGACTATATGAGATTGTGGTTGGCAAATTCAGGACTCCCGAGGGTTTCTCGGATCTGATCCTCTTTCTCCTACGTTGTTCAGGTTATATATTGATGAGCTCGAGGACTTCCTACAAAGGTCCCTGCTCCTTGGAGATGGCTGGTATCTTCACCAGGTTCTAATCTCCATCCTTCTTTTTGCCGATGATGTGGTTCTCCTTGCTTCCTCTCTAGAGAGTTTATAGAGGCTTCTTGATGGCTTGGCTTCCTTTTGTGATCAGCGATAGCTTGTGGTTAACTTGAGTAAGACTTGGGTCATGATCTTCAATTGTTTAAAGACTTCCCATCTCCACTTCTTTTTTCAAGGTTAGGAGATCGAGATCACTACATCCAATACTTATCTGGGGGTTAAGTTTTCCAGACCACGGTTCGCTATGAGGCCAGCTATTCAGCCCAGAGTTAATAAGGGTATGGGTTCCCTTGCTTTGCTTGAGAAGTAGTGTTTCAGGCACCACTTCCAAGATACCTCGTCCAAGTTATCTTTCTTGGACTCTCTTGTGAGGCCAACTATTCTCTATGGGTCTATGGTTTGGGGCCCATCCCTTCTTGGTTCTAATTGGGTCTCGATCGAGTGGGTTCAAACTTTATTTTTGAGGTGCATCATTAGATGTCACAGGTTCACTCCTCACAGTGTCATTCTTGCAGAGTTTGACACTCATCTTTTTAGTATAGCAACCATTTTTTATCTGGTTTGGTTCCTCCATCGTCTTCGTGGTTTTGCGGATCATGCTGGTGATTGTGATCGGTACTGCTATTTAGCGTATTGTTCGTTTATGTCTATTGTGTATAATGAGTTTGGTTCTCGCGTATGTTGTTGGTATGCATAGGCCTCATCTCTGCTTGGTTCGATTGGAATTGATATTAACCACCTCCCCCCTTTCAATTCTCACTGAATGCCCTAATTAATCTTCTCCCCTCTTGGCAGGAGTTGAATGAGCATGTCAGACTTGACATCTATAGATTGTACATTGCCACTACTTGGGTTAACCCTCCTGGTGGGTTATGCCCATGGATGTCCTTTTACGTGAAGCACTTTTTGGAGATGTTTGATGGTATTATTGTTCGTCCTAACTACCTTTCCTAGAGGTGGTCTCATGCCTTGTGTATCTCTTTGGGGGTCTTTCAGAGTTGGTTCTCATTGTCTTTGGGTTCAGACTGACCATCATATTGACAGTGGAGAGCAGATTTGTAGGCTTTGTACTTTGGGTGAGGTGGAGATTGAGAATCACTTCATTTTCGATTGCCCCATTTATTATGAGATCAGAGGGAGATTTTTCTGTCTGTTTTGGGAGTGGTTCTCTCTCTATGATTTTTTCAGCTACTATGATCAGCACTGTCTTGCACTTTATCTTCAAGAGGCCACTATGCTCCGTGATAGCATGATCTAGTCGCTACTTCCGCATCGACACTCGTCTACTCAGCTTATTACTGCCTTTTTCACACCATTATCTCCTTTTGCATGGTGTGAAAAGGCCTTCTAGCTCCACTAGATCTACCAGGCATTCCAAATGCATCAGATCCCGGACCAGTTAGTTATACCAGCGACACTCCTCTATGGGTGGCCACAGACAGAGTAGGGTCTTTACTCATTAGCATGCATATCATTCAGTGACTTCTTTCTTTTCACCTAGAAAGGACTCTTAGTCTGTCTCTTGGCCTCCTCTTTGGTTCTTTGTTTGCGTTCTCTTGTTGTTGTTTGTATTTATTTTTGGACACCTTTGTGTGCTCCTGCTGCTGTCAGCCTCATTGATGTAATCCTCCAGTCCTATAGACCTTTTTTGGTCTTTTGTTGGATATTAATATCATTATCTTATCTTATCTTATCTTATCTTATCTATCTTATCTTAGAGATTGGAAATTTATGGCCAAGAAATGAAATTTGATACATTATAGTGGCACTCTTGCTATGAACAACTTTCTATCATAGTCTAAGAAAGAATTCTCCTCATTTTCTCTCTTAAAATCTGATTCTTAACTCTTTCTGTATAAATGAGAATGAGAGGTTTAATTCAATTATCAGCCTGATTGGGTTTGATCTTCTTAAGATATGGCTCTTTTATCACCTCAGTTCCCCTTGAATTTTTATCAGAAAAACCCATAAGAAACTTACCTTGCTGGCTAATGTCAAAATTTTGGGCGTGTCTAAGTTCTGTGTGACATCACCCTAAGTTCTGATTTTGTTGCCCAGGTCTGCAATCCATACCCCTTAGATTCAATTTTCCTTGAGAATTATGAAATTTATAGCCTTGTCTTTGATTGATCTTGATGTTAAGGGTCTATTTTTCACCTACTCCCCATGCCTTATTCCCAATTCGAGTTGCTGATGTAAAAGAGAATTGGTCAGTTTGTAAGAACTCTTCTGATATGAGTTAGATTTCCTGAAGAATCAAATACTTCATGTGCTTGGAATGAAATCTTAACCTCCCCAACAGGGCTGAAGGGGGTGTCTCAAAATTTGGGCCGACCTGGCTTGGGGAGTTGAGAAACATAAAAACCACTAATTGCAGCCCCTAGATAATTTCATGGCTTTGCACCCTTTTACCGGCATTTGATTTGTAGCACCTTCCAATTAATAAAATCAAACACCTTTGTGTATTTGATTGCCCTTGATAAATGCTTGCAATTGGCATTTAATGACTTTACTCCTCTGATCTGGAGAGCAAATTTTAAACTCATTCAATTACTTGGTGATATATTTAATTCTGACCATTCTATTATGATCGAGCCCCGTCATTTAATTATTTGCCAAGCCATTAAACTCAAAGATCTATCATTTATTATATTTCTATCAATTAGTTCGAACTTTGCAATTTAATTTCATTTTTAACTCCCTTTATGTAATTCACACCATTGAAATTTGACTCCAGGCTTTTTTACAAGATTGAGTCTACAATAAAATTCACAATTTACAAACATTTTGGTTAAACACAATGAGGGCTTGGTTATAATCGATCTCTAATATTGAAGCAGAATTTTTCAGGAGTTGGGCAAACACTTGGTGGAAACTCACACCTACTTAGGTGAACTTAGAATCCAAGTAAAATTCACAACCACTATAGATGAAGTGGAAACTACCACTTAGTTAGGAAAAGCCATTAAATGTCAAGGGGAAACCACACCAAGTTAGGCATAACCACTAGGAATGAAGTGGAAACCACCACCAAGCTACGCAAAACCATCAAACATCAAGTGGAAACCACCCATGATAGGCAAATTTAAATACTCATTTAGTGGAAATCAGACCTGACTTAGGTAAATGCATCCGATGTGAAGTGGAAATCCACATCAACTTGAGTAAATTTGAATATGCAATGTGGAAATTGACACCAACTTGGGCAAACATGTAAAATCAGTAGTGGAAATGGAGACCTAATAAGGATCATAGATTAAGAGGCTTGTCAGAAATTAAGCATCAACATGGTGCGTGCCTAATAAAGAGGATGGAAATCAAGGCAAAATAAGACAAACAATGGCCAAGGTTGGAATTTTGGCATAAGTAAGGCAGGGTGGCATAGTTATATAAAATATAATATAATGTTTAAATTATTAATTTAAATTACTAAGCTAAATTTTGGGAGTCAACATGCTTCCATCTTTGTTTTTTTTAAGGTTAAAACTTCATCTCTTGTTACTTTATATCTTCCACTCAATGCTTTTATACTTTGATTACAAATCTCTGGACTTTTAATTCCACATCCTTCACTAGCCTGGCCTAGCTCTCACTCATATCCCTGACTTACTTGACGCCCTAGCATACCAAAGTTATGCAAACTTAACTCCACTGATGGGGTCAAATCCTGTCCAAATATGTGGTTTCTTTATTGTCAAATGTACTCAATGGCCTAGCCACTTATTTTTTCCTGGATTGTATATCAGTGGGGTCAAATCCCCATCTTTTAGAGAATATTTCTCATGTGCACCTTTTCATTATTTTAGCCACCCACATCCCTCATCATAACTGCCAGACAATCTGCGATATTTCCTTTGTCTTTGCTTCTGGGGTACTAGATGAATTTTGTGAATTCTTCCCAGAAATCTTTGAAAATTATGGTAATTAATAATGCTACTGGCCTGATTCATCTTCACTTTTTCTTTACAAATTTTTCTTATCTATATCATGATCCGATTGTTTCTTTTCCAAACTTTTAAGGGAGTAAAGTGTAGTCTTTGCATTGGTATGGATATTTGTCCACAGTCAGTCATTTAAATAGTTTTTCCTTTCTTAATTATTCAAATATTAACATATAAATCAAGAACAGTATTTGTGTCGGTATGGGTATTTGCTTATTGTGAGATGTTTGTATAGTCTTTCGGTTTCCCCTTGCTAGTACTCGTTACAAAGCTGTTACTTCAAACTGTGGTTGCAGGTATCTTTTATAGATTCATGGCTGTTATCTCTTTGGCCTATTAAGAGTTTGCTTCTCCGTACATTGCGGAAATCTGAAGTAGTTGAGGGTTCTCAAGGTTTTCAAAGACACATTGTCTATTCATTTGGAGATAATTATGACCTGCGGAAAGAACTCAAGATATTGAATCTTCTAACAGGGTATTTACTATTATATTTACAGCTTTATGACACATTTTTACCTTCTGATAAGACATGGCAATTTATAACACGTTGCACTATTTGGTGTCAAATTGCCAAATAGTATAATTTGTTCAAAAATTGTACTGCTTAAATGCTTATCTGTTATATAAATAATATCTGTTGTACAGGTATATCTTTTTGCTTGACAAAAAAGGCAGGATTCGTTGGCAAGGTTTTGGGACAGCATCAGAGGAAGAGGTGTCATCGATGATTGCATGTACATCCTGGTTGCTGAAAGAGCATTGCGAATAGGTGCTGCAATTTTGATTAATCCAGTTCATGCTTCTTATAGGCATAATCATTCTTTGACCGATGCAAATCTAGTTTCTATGATCCATTAGATAACAACATTTTTCTAGAAATGCTAATTTCTTACCCACCACAATATTGACAAGCACATTCTTTGTTTACAATTATGGTTTTTATACTACAAATTGCTTGCATGCAAAGGAAACATTTAAAATGAGAAGTTTAGCGATCTCTAATATTAAGGACAGATATGGGGAGAAGTTTCTCATTTACAATGATGTTTAGCATTGTGGGTTTAAGTTGAGCAATAATTTTGACAAACAGGTTTCTATAAAGGCAATTTAATTTTGTGTGTGGCTGTGTACAGGCATACATGTTGCATGTATATGGGCGGTGATTGTATGTGAGCCTGAATGTGCACAAGGGCATGTGTGAGTAATTGTGTATGTGAGTGGGTGTTAGTTGAGTGAATTTTTGTTTGCATGCACATGCCTGTGCACAAGCAGAAGAAACAGTTTGATGCATGTGTTTATCTGTGTGTCTATATGTGTGCATTTCTTATGTGTATATTGGTGTGCATGAGTATGCATGTTTGTCTGGATGTGTGTGCACATAATGAAGGTAGTGGCTATCCATTCACAGAAGCTATTTATTTTATAACTTTTTGAAAAATAAACTGAGTGATTCCTCTTGATATGCTTAATGTCTTTCATAGCTACAAAGCTGCTGCTCACATATGTATGGTTGTAGATGTGTGTGCATGCTCATGAGTACATTTCTCCTAGTGGATTTGTTAGGTATATTTCATGGATATCTCTTTGTCCAGTTCCTTGAATTGGAGATTGGATTTGTAATAACCTCTTTTTGCGAAAAGGATTCCTACTAAATTTGGATTGAATTCATTGGTTGCGTTTGAGGCACCCAAGTCTTTTGGTCACACCATTTTACTCACTTAATTGCTCCGAGTACTTTGAGAGTTCTTGAGGTGAAATTGGGATTAGTAAAAATCATACACCTGCTTAATCGCTATCGTGGTTTTCCAAACCCTCTATGAGCTTCAATGCTCGTAAGCCAAACAACGGGTTGAAAGAAAGAAAAGAAAGCAAACAAAGAGAAAGAAAAGGAAAATGAAATGATTTGGCTTTGGGTGTGTGAATATCTCTACTGGTGCTATAAAAATAATCACTAAAGGTAGAGCAATAGTCATGGCTGGCTACAACGATAACCTCGTGAAGGCTATGAATGCTTGATTGGCAATGAGGCACTATCTAGGATGCTTTTGAAGTAAGGATATCAAAATAGCTAAGTCCAATGGATATGAGAGGCTTTCTAGGTTCTTGTTGAGTAGGAAATAAATACACTTACACACATGTGTAATCAAGGATGAAGATGCTTATCCCAATTCGTGGTTTATTTCATTTTGAGTGCATTTCCTAGTTGTTGGATAGGTGGAAAGGAGTTGATCAAAGGTTCATGGCTCTGCACAAGTTTTATCCTTGAATTGTTCTGGAACATTTCTTTGGGTGGGTGCTAGATGTTGTGGGTTTTTTTTACACCATCACCCCATTGCAGATGATGACCCCCTCTTTTGCTCTTGGTCTTGTCTTTTTGGCTTTAGTTCTTGGTAGTTTTGGGCTCGGTCCTTTGAGGTTCCCCTCTTTCGATTGAGAATTGGTATAACTGGCCAGTCTGGAAAGTGTTGTCCATGTGGCTCCTAGAGTGGAAACTATTTGGTTGTCTAAGAATTGAATGTCTTGACATACTTATTATTTTTAGTAAGTCTATTTATAGTAAATTTCACTGCTTCCCAAATTAACATTATTTTGACTTTGGAACAACTTACTATTTTTAGAAAGTCTATTTTTAGTAAATTCCATTGCCTCTCAAATTGACCTTTTTTTTTTTTTTTTGATGAATAGTCCTTTTCTATTAAAAAGTATATTTAGAAAACAATTCACAAAAAAGGTGTCGGGGGATACAAGATCACCCCGTGAGAGAGTTAAAGCGGCCTAAGCCAGAACTATACACACGGCATCAGCCGGAAAAAGCAACTATTCATAAAAAAAAAAAACATAAAAGCCGGATTGACCTTATTTTGACTTTGGGATGACTTACTATTTTTAGAAAGTCTATTTTTGGAAAGTATATTTTTGGCAACAAGTGAGCTCTAGTTGATAAAGATACACGGGTATTTATTTATTTATCCAAGAGAATGAGCACAAGGTAGTCAATCAGAAAATGGTTAAGTCTAGAATCACCTTTGAAATATCCAAAAGTGGAAAGACATGAAAACATTAGGAAAAATGGTTGTCACAAAATTCTTCTATCATGGACAAAATCCATGACCACTAAAAAATTCCCACCTTGGAGAAAAATGGTTTTTGTGGAATTCTTCCATCATGGACAAAATCCATGACCACTAAAAAAATCATGCCTTGGAGAAAAATGGTTATTGCGAAATTCTTCCATCATGGACAAAATCCATGACCACTAAAAAATTTCCGGTATGGAGAAAAACGGTTGTCACGAAATTCTTCCATCATGGATAAAATCCATGACCACTCGAAAAATCTTGCCTTGGAGGAAAATGTTTGTTGCAAAATTCTTCCATTGTGGACAAAATCTATGACCACACAAAATTTCTACTGGCAAAATAAATAGAAATGTTGGGAAAGATGGCCAAGTGTTGGAAAGTCTCCTTCAAGGAAGAAAAAGACTAAGTTTTGGAAAATTTCTCCTCCATGGATGAAAAAATGGCCAAGGGTTGGAAATTTCTCCTTCATGGAAGAAAAAATAGCCAAGTGTTGAAAATTCCTCCTTCATGGAAGAAAAGATGGCTAAGTGTTGGAAATTTCTCCTGCATGCAAGGAAAAATGCTTAAGTATTAGAAAATTTGTCCTTCATGGAAGACAAAGATAACTAAGTGTTGGAAATTTATCCTTCATGGAAGATAAAAATGGCTTGTTGGGAATTTCTCCTTCATAGAAGTTTCAAGTGTTGGAAAATTTCTATTTCACGGAATAAATTGCTAGGAATAGATAAAATTTGGCTAAGAGGAAAAAGTTCTAGTTCTAGAAATTCAAGAAAGACACTCAAGTCCCAAATTCTAGTTCTAACATCAATGACTTCCAAGTACTAAGTGATCCAATATCGATCATTCAAAGTTCAATGATCAAAGTTCAATGATCAAAGTTCAAATCCAAAAATCCAAGAACATGGCAAAGGAAGTTCAATATTAGGAAATTCTAAAGTGACATAATCATCGGCAAGGGATTCCAATCCATTTCAGGGAGAAAAATTTCGAAGCAGGTACATGGAAGATGGGAATGTTCAAGGAGAAATTTTTAGAAAAGTCAATCAAAGTTGGATCTTAGTTACAAAATGATGCAGTTAGAAAGGAATCAAGCTTACATGACATCCATCATATTTTCGTGGCACCCAATTATTTTTACTGAGGAGCAAGTTCTCCAAGTCAAACTTCTATACATTCAGGGAATGGAATTGAGAATAATCTATTCAACAAAGACTGAGCATTTATCGAGTAATGGACATACATAGTGGACAATTATTACACCCCAATCTCTTCCTGAGTGAGCATGCATAGTGGACATTTATTACTCACTATAGTAGTGGATTTCATCTTGCATTAATGTACATTCCCTTTCTTTGCCCTAACCATAATTAGGTTTGATGTGGCAAGATTTGGGCCATCAATTATTGTGATGATCGGGGGCACCCATTGTAATTGATGACCTATATAAAGGCCTCACTCATTTGCGAAAGGGAGGATTTTTTGATATTGTTGCTATGAGCTTCTAAGATAATAGAGTTTGAATTGAAGCTTGGTGAATACTTGATGTATCTTGGTGCTTTCTTGTTCTTTTAAATTCCCTTATTTAAATTAAGATTAGTTTAGTTAAAGTATTGTGATTGCAATGGAAAATGCGATGGTGTTTTGATGAATTCCTTTGATTCATACTTTTAATGTTTTAGTGATTCTGAATCGCTGTGCAACGTTAGCTTGAACCCCTTTCATGCATATGTTTCACTTCTTTCATATACATTGTTCTTTACGATGGTGTATGTGGCAATATGAAAATCTTTCGCATCACCCTTGAAGATTGAACCAGTTCATGTGTACTTGTAGTATAATGATGTAACACTAGGTTAAACTACTTCCAAATCCTTACTTTTCCAAGGATTCACTCAAGCTTGTCACTAGCCTATTAGGGTTTTTTTTTGATGCTCTAATCCCTAGAGGACCTCCATTCTATCCCCTATCCACTCTCCACCTAATTACACCAATGGTTGTGGTTCTTTCCTTTTACAAATACCTTCTCTCAACTCAATTACTAACCTTGTTCCTATGGTTTTTTGACCAAGTTCTTCATCCATATAGAGTGAGGGTTGCCATTAGTAGCCTTGGGCTTCCCTTGGACTTTTAGACAACAATCTTACAAGGTTACACCAAGTTCTTTGCTCCTATGTCAAAATTGTCACAAACAAGGCTACTAGGATTAGCCCTCCAACTTAGGTTGAAGTATCAAGCACTTTCAAACCCCAAAATTTCTCTTCTTAATCTGTGATTTCCTAACCAAGTGCATTAGATTTTCCTAGGGCATCACCTTAAAATTGCTTGCCATGCTTTCCAGGGCCCCAAATCTTATATACAATATGTACATAGGCTCTACTTTCATGTCCCTTGAATCCATGAAGAACTCACGACAAGAATTCATGGGAGAGCCATTATTGCTCAAAAAGCCAAAATTGAAACAACAGACTTCCTAATTAGAGAAGAATTTCAAAACCTAGTGAGATGAACACTTACAATCTAACAACTTGAAGAGGAAAGTACTGTACAAACATAAGAAACACAAATCCAACACTAGATTGGACTATTCAATCCATTTGTCAGTATAGGTGATTCAAATGCTAAAAACTATCTTAATCTGAATAGGAAAAATGTGCATTTAGTTGCTCAAACTTGCTTTTTACAATTCCCAACCCTTGGGATGTGTTTGAATGATGTTTTTATAGGTTCCCAAAGAGGTTGTAGGTGGTTGGCATAACCACCAAGTTCTTCCTTGAGCTTTGCAACTTTCTGCTAAAAAGTTGTCAAGCAAATTTTCAAAAAGTTGCACAACTTGACAACTTGTGCCATCCTTGAGCAACTTTGCTCTCCTTCATTTGGGAACCTCCTGACCTATCTAGATTGAACCAAGAATGATATCTAAACATGATTTCCTCCCTAAAACATCAATATGCCTGGTTCGAATCATTTTTGCTTGCTTGACAACTTTTCCCAATTTTTGCCCAACTTCACATCTTTTGACATCTATTCACTTCCTACTTTCTAAATCACATGCTAGGAGTCCTTAGTCATACAAGAGAGTGAAATCAAACCATAGATGACAAGGTGAGTTAAAGGCACACCTCCTTCAAAACTTCTCAAGGTCTTAGACCTATGCCCCTTGACACAAAATGAAGACTCGTAACCATGCCAAAACATCTACCTAGCAACTCCTATCACGCACATCCATGACTTGGCTAGAGTCAGTACAAGCCCAAAACTTAAACCAAAAGATAAAGTTCCAAAAGAAAAATAATTTAATCCATACTAGGTGCTCCTGTACCATATAACTTGGCAAAAGTGGAGCTTGCTAAATTGAGGAATTTGTCCACTGGAACACCATCTGTTGTCATCACTTCCTTTAGGAGTAACAAAGGAATTACTAAACACTATCCTATTTTATTTATGCATCTTTTGTGAAAATTCAAAAAACTACTTCATTGCAAAATTGTTAGATAGCTCCCATATCCAGTATGGCTTGAAATGAATATGAGCAAAAAACACACGTAAGGCCCCTTGTGATCATCAACAAATCACATCAACCATCGAGCTTATCCACAGTCAAGACATGATGTTAAAGGAAGCTAGGAGTCAGTGTATGAGCTTCTTGCAATCTTACCATTCACAAGACTTTATTCAAGAGAGGATACAATATTTTGGTATTTTGCTCTAGTGTTTGGTGGGTCATAAAACACACATCAATAGTAATGAACACAAAATTGACAAACACTTTCTTTGTTTACAATTATGGTTTTTATACTACAAATTGCTTGCATGCATTGATGCAATGGATTTATTCATTATCTTATTCTGAGTGATCAAGTAGGTATTTTCTCCCTTAAGAATGACTTAGAATGAAACAATTAAAATGAAAAGTTTAGCGACCTCTAATATTAAGGACAAATATGGGCAGAAGTTTTTCATCTATAATGATGTTTATTATTGTGGGTTTAAGTTGAGCAATAATTTTGACAAACAAGTTTCTATGAAGGCAATTTAATATTGTGTGCGCTTGTATATAGGCACACATGTGGCATGTATATGGGCTATGATTGTATGTGACCCTGAATGTGCACAAGGGCATGTTTGAGTAATTGTGTATGTGAGTGACTTTTTTTGTGTGCATGCACATGCCTATGTATAAGTGGAAGAAATAGTTTGATGCATGTGTTTATCTATGTGTCTATATGTGTGCATTTATGATGTGTATATTGGTGTGCATGGGTATGCATGTTTGTCTGGATGTGTGTGCACATGATGAAGGTAGTGGCCATCCAATTACAAATGTTTTTTGTCTTATATAACATTTTATAAGTTTTTGAAAAATAAACTAAGTGTTTCCCCTTGATATGCTTAAAGTCTTTCATAGCTACATAACCACTGCCCACATATAAACGCTTGCAGATGTGCATGCATGCTCATGAGTTAAGGCATGATAATGTCTATCAAGAATGAGAAAAGTGCTTCAAACAAATTTTACCATGGTAACTTGAAAAATGAAGCTTTTATTTATTTATTATATGAGCACTCTTCGTAATGGATGAATAAGAATACAAAACAATGTTGTACATAGTTCAAATTGGTTGAGCATGGACAAATAAAAAAGTATAGTGTGGTTTGCAAAAGAATAACCTCAATATAAATAGATCAAATAGAAATAATGTATGGTATTCAATGATAAATAAACTAAAGTCAAAATTAATCAATTTTCTTTTGGGCGATCAATACAAAAACATAATAATTGAATGCATATTTTAACTTCAAAACTCAAATATTGAATTAGTCATCCAATTAATAATACAAATGTAATATAAGCAAACAAAGTTCAAAAGGAAATAAGATTTTTTTTCTTTTTAATCACTTGATAGGTAATAAAGGCTTTTCTCCTATACAAGGTTGATTAAATTGGATTATGATTGGATGATGACTCGACACAAGCACAATTACAAAGAAACATGAGAACTTAGTAGATAAAAGATAATAATTAATCACATAATAAATGTTGTTATGATCTTTAGTTTTATCACAAAAATGGTCCTGTGCAATATTGTAAATGTTTGTAACTAAAATTTTATATGAAGAGAAAACTTGACACAAGCACATGAGAAACATAGAATGTAAAATCAATTCTAATATGAACTCTTTCATTTTTTAAGATAATCATTGGATTTAAATTAAGTTAAAATTATTCATTATTATGATTGTATAACAACTATTGCTATACATTTTCTAATCTCGGGTGTTGATAATTCGTCATTACTTTATTTGAGTTAATTTATTTTTGTAGGAGCTTTTTATTTCTTATAATGTTAAAATATATGAATAGTTATCCCTTTGTCTCCATATGCATCAAATAATCATTGAAAATAGACAAAGTTAGTTTCCTCAAATAATTGCATCAACTTCATAGTCAATGCTCCAACACTGCAAGGGATGAGGTTGGGATTTTGCCCCAGGTGATTTTGACAGCATGGATGCCCCTCTGTCCTTGGCTCTAAGCTGAAGAGGTTTAAGGCATGACTGAGCCTGTATCGGGTTCCTAAATCGTTTCTGTGGTGGCCTTTGTTGATTGCTAGTTTGCAGGCCTCGTGCTTCGCTAGGTTGCCTCATTGGTCTGTACCCTTCATTAAAAATAAAATAAAAAATAATTACATTAAGGTATGAATTTCCAAAATAAAAGAGAGAGCAAATTGTCATACAAGTTGACTTTTGAGTTAATGACATTTAAACAATATTCTGAATTCTTTTCAATTTAAGAAAAATTGCATTGAGATATAATCATTGTTTTGGTTTTCTAAAAGAAAAAAACTGGATTCTTTATCATCTATTATAATTGATTGCAATGATGTTTTCTTATAATGAGCCTATCATTACTTATCAAGACAATTATATTTTTAATATGTTTTTGAGTTATTTGTAGATCAACACAGTGTATTGTTGACTTTGTTTTGTAGAGGTACATTTTCTTTCATCTAGATAATACCATTATTATTTAATGGATGTTCTTTTAAGATATGCTATCTGATTAAATATACATAATTCATTCCCTTTAGGCTCTAAATAGTAAATATATAGGTGATATAGCAGGGTCTTTCCAAATAGCTCTTCCTAACGTGATGTGAACATCCACATAATGTGCCAATATATAGAACTCCATGCCTCAGTGATGATTTTTTAATATTTTGCATAGGCTTCCAAGGAACATAGTGGTAAACAACTATTCCACTGGTCCAACCAAAATAGAACATCCTCCCCTGAATGAACTTCCCATGAAACATATTTGCTTATGATTTTTTATGATCATAATAAAAAATTCCATAGTTTAGAACCCTTTGGAGGATTAGCAATTGAGAAAATATGGACAAGATCATTCGAGTCTTGATATGATGAAGGGTGCTCCCCTTAACACCAAAAATACATAACAAAAACAAAGAAATAATAACATTTGGCGAGAACAAAATATGGGCTTTTTATTATCACCACAAATGTGGAATTACATAATTTTGAAACACAATATGCAAACCCACATGGGTGCCTTCCTTACAATAATTTGCAATACAGAGTTGTGAACTATCACCCACAGCTATCCTAGACAATGTACATGCACTCCTTAAACATGCATTTTTGCACTGCCCCTGAAGTTTCTAGACATCAAACCCTAACCCTTGAGACCGACTAACTCTAGAATTACATATAGAGTCGGCTGATACATCTTTGACACTTATTTTGGAAATTTTGGTCTGCCCAACTTTGGAACACCATAATTTTTGAACTGTTGCTTCGATTGACTATTATAACCACTTTTCAAAATTGTCATCTTCTGATCTACAGGGCCTGACTTGCGCAAGCTCCAGTGAACCCCATTTCGGAGCCCATCTAAGGCCTCTAAGGTCTTTAACAGTAAGCCTGAAATTTTCATACCAAAATTGCACACCAAAAACCCACAATAAATCCATGAATACTCATAATATGACACTGAGCCTCAACTGGTAGGCTAATATATCCAAGATGAACATCCAACTCTGAAATTAGGACATTCCAAGCTCCTATGACTGACTTATTAAGTAGCATGCTCCCACAAACAACAACTCTACACTAAGAAAACCATTATTCAAGAAACGAAGAGTAAATATTTTCTGGTGATGCAAGATTGCTCTTACACCCTGGATGCTCCTGCATCAAGATACTTGGCTTGCATAAACTGACACCAAGTGAGATTTGGGTTTCTATATAGTTGCCAAACCAATTTGGACCCAAATGCTATATTATGTTGTAGTAAGTCATGATGACTAGCTCCCCCCACACATTTATCAAGATAGAGGTCTTGGATTGAAATAAAAGAAATCTTTTTTTTTTCTCATCATATTATCATTCCATAAAAAATTTCTAATAATCTTTTCCATATGCTTGATGATTGATTTGGGGGCCTTGAGGACTGAAATAAAGTAGTTAGGTATTGTTGCTAATATAGTTTTAACTAAAGCGATCTACTTGAAAGTGATAGCCATCATGCCTTCCAATTAGAGATCCTAGACTCCAACCTCCTAATAATATCTAACCAACATTACTTCTTATTAGTAGCTTGGAATAAAGGGATGTCATGATAGGTTCTAAATAAATGGGCCTTAGGGAATTGCAAGACATTTATGGGTATGTGCATGATCGTGGTGTGCCAAAAAGTGGCGATGTGAAAAATATGTAGTTTTGAAATGTCTAAAAGCGTTTCAAAATCTGCTTTGACTTTTTTCCCATCCATCCTAATACCTTGCCATATTCGGTACTCGATTTGAGAATGGGTATCCGATTTGAAAATGGGTGTTCGATCTCATAACGGGTACTTGATCTATGCACCCAAATTATGGCGCCAAATTCAAATGTAAAGGGAGTGGGACCAATTTTTAAGTCATATTGTTCTAGTATAATGTAGTTATAAAATATATATATATATATATATATATATATATATATATATATATATATATATATATATATATATATATATATATATATATATATAGTGTTAGAAATGAAAAAAGAAATCTGTAAATAAGCAATACTAGGAAAGAATCTAAGTGAATAAATGCATGAAAAGATATTACCATAAAATAGGAGAGAGAAAACTTCAAGCTCCAACACCATGAGACAAGATATTTGGAAAGGGGAAAGCAAAGAAAACCCCTTGTGACATTATGAATGAGGCATGAAAAGCCTAAGAAGAAGAAGAGAGAGAGCAAGAGGGCAATGACTCATACAATATTTTAGAAGAGGAAGAAACCTCATTGTTAAATGAGAGAAGAGGGTCATCTCTTAAATAGAGATGAGAGAGAGGAGTTAGAATGTAACTCCCATGTCTATGAATGCCACCATTCATAAGTGTGTGAGGCCAAGTGTGAGATTCCTCTTAAGGAGGAATAATCTAAAATTAGAAATTACAATATATATTTGTCCTCACATATTCCACTAGATGACAAAATAAGATGTAGTGGAAAAAGGACAAAAAATAAATATATTAGGATACCTTGGCTTATATCCTAATATATTACAACAATAACGAAAGGAGTTCTAACCTTGGTTTATAAATACACCAAGGAAAGATTACAACTTCTAACACCCCTCTTTAATCTTTACTTGGGGAAATTACATCAAAGGGTATTAAACCCATAATTTACAAAAATCTGCAACTTAATCTTCAATATGAAGTAATTTGATTGTCTTCAAGCCATATGGAACATATGCAGATCCAAGAGAAGTACAAGAGTCCTTTGAATGTGATCAAGTGGAAGCATAGACACATCTTCATATGTGAAAAATTGAGAAGGTTCCTTGATGGACCACCTGAAAAAAAAACAAGACAAATATCCACAAATAGGATGCCATCATATATGCAAAGTTGAAATCCTTTTGAATAAGGATAATAAAACTCTCATAGAGAAACAATGAGTAAAACATGTTACCACAAAACAATGGAGATAACCTGATATCAAGCTAAAGTATATGCTCAAAAATTGTCAACAAGGACAAATTGAGTAAAAAGCTTGATCAATATTGCCGAAAGGGAGAACAATCCACTCTCTCATAAAAAGAATATTATACTAATGCACAAATGACCACAGACAATGCCAACTAATGATATGTGCATCAACATTGCATCAATCACGTGAATATAGACATTCCACTTAATGAATCATCTCACTGCAAGTTAATGGGTGATCAATCCATAACAGGCATGACTCATGATCTAAGCAATAAAGTATGTAGATCATTATCACATTAATATATGAAAATAACATAAAGGAGAGACATGCTGATCAAGGTAGAATTATCATGATTTTTGTTAGGATAATCAAAAGAATGGATTATGAGGATATAACAACATATTGCCTTCAAATTGGATCAAATCATCTGAATTTGGAGAGAAAACTCCAATAATAACTTCCTCTTCATTGAGGAGCAAAAATGGAACAATATGAGGGAAACTCCATAAAAATATTATCTTATCAAAATGGAACAGATAGGATCAAATGGAGGGAAACTCCATATAAAATGAGTGCATACCAATATAGGATGGAGGGATACTCCATGGGCCAGATAAGGAAACTATGTATCAGTTATACCGAGGGGACCTACATAGTTATCCTTGAAAAAATTGGCTCCCTATGCAACTCAAAAAATATATCATATAAATCATGTATATCAATAGTATAAAACCATAAAGTGCCAACATGGGCATAGAACAATGCTATAAAAGCATAAAAGTGCAACTATAGACACATCAAAATATCAAAATGAAGGCAAATGTGTAAGATTACTCATAATCCAATTATGTAAAATGATTTAAGGAAGATCAACGAAATATAGATATCAGGTATAAAACTCCATTGAAGGTAAACATGAGTACTTAATTCAGTTTTTTTGAAGGTATAAATCAAATTCTGAATTATTATAGTCATAAAATTATATATTTATCTAGGTATATATGTGTGCACTCATATATACTTAAATAAATATACAATAAGTCACAATATTTACCTTTAACATTGAGAAGATACTTTTATAAAAAAATATCAAGAAGAATGAATATGATGAATAAAGACAAAGTGTCTTAAATAGTAATTCAGTCATATCATTTTTACATCACAATTTTGATGGCAAAAGAAAAGAATAAAAAAGAATTAAAAGAAGATGTTACATAAAAGGAATATTAATATAAGCAAAATGGAACACTGTTCATTTAACCACTTAATTTATCATTAATTAAAAGAACACTGTCCAACCACTTAGCCCCAAAAACATCATTAATGATGTTGCTTGGATTATCTGCTCTAACAGCAAGGCTTCTGCTGAGGGTATGCTTGAAATAGGGCTCCGAAATTTAAAATAAAGAATCAAACAAGATTTTCAAAAATAGTTACTGTCAGAACAGCTGTTATAAATTACAGAGTGGAAATATTGAAGCTTCATAATGATGCCCAGAGATATTCAAAATCTCTGTCATTTCTCACAGATAAATATAGCAAAGTGGCAGATAAACTTTAACAGTAGAAAGAAACCAACAGGCCCAAAAACTAAACTTCACCTGTGAAAAAAAGAACAAGTGACAGTTAAATGAGGAAAGGGCAGCCAAACGGACTCACGGGAAGCCATGCCGGGCCACGAGTAAATGAGGCGGCCACTGATTAAATCCTCAGCCTTTCCGATTCCTACTTTTGTCGCCGCCATGTCCCACAGAAAACCCTCATAAATCCCAATCTCTTTCCTTCGCCGCCGACCCAGTTCAAAACAACCCACAAAAATCTCATAAAATTTTGAGACCTTTTCGACGCCCTTGTTACCGTCTAATTTTCAGGACAGCAATCGAAGACCCGCTCCATCATCCAACGGATCCACGTGAATAACTTCTGGATCATCAAATGCTCTGCAAACATGAAAAATTCCATCAACAGCCCTTATGTGAGAAAGAAAGTTGTTTCCAAGTCCCTGTCCATCATGTGCTCCTCGTACCAACCCTGCTATGTCATGCACTTCCAAAAATGCAGAAACCTCACTCTTGGGCTTGTATAACTGGCAAAGCCAATCAAAGCGTTCATTTGGAACATTTACACGTGCTTCATTGGGCTCAATTGTGCAAAAGGGAAAATTCTCTGCTGGTATCGAAAGCTTTGTCAAAGTATTAAACAGAGTCGACTTCCCCACATTTGGCATGCCAACAATGCCAATCTTAAGATGCGAAGAAAACCAGCCCAGAATACTTTCAACAGTTTCCTCTTCTTCTGGTACAAGGTGTGTGTCCCCTGACTTGCATTTCAAGCGTCCCCAGCCTATTCCAAGGAAACCAACACATATTCAATTGAATCAAAGATAAATATTTTAGAAGGTTCCAAGCGCCCTGCAGGAGAAGCACTCCGAAGTTCAATAGTTTCAATGCATGCTGAGAAGTTTAAATCTACAAAACACCGAATCTACAACATATGCAACCGTCTGATCAATAGTTGAGAGAAAGAGGGCACACTCCTCGGTGGGTTCAGCATCCTTGGCTACAGGATCTTCAACAAGGACATTGAAAAGGTTGGACCTTCGGGAATGTGATCAGATTACAGACTTTGGAGTGAGTCTTCTACAACAGCTATCCTGCTTGCAAGTTCTTAACCTTGCTGAATGTGGTCCTAGAGTTACTGATACAGTGATGACATAGAGCAAACAGTGTATGAGTGCCCTACTTTGTTGTACTTGGGACTAGACAAAGGCCTGAGACGCTGGATTCCCGATGCCCTGCTAGAGAGGATTCAAGGTCGATGTCGTAAAGATTGGTTATAATAAAGTGGCCTCTTTTGAAGAATTTAAGGGAAGTCAAGAAATGTTTGCAGCAATCTTGCTGAATGCTTGGGCTATGGCAAGATTTAAATTGTCCATGGTTTATTTGCACGACAGATAGGTGAAAGTCGTGTGTAAAGGCATCTGAGCATTTGTACATATAGATTCTCTTACTTTCAAAAAAAATAAATGGGTTAGTAGGGGGCGCGTCTCAGCTGTCCCATAAAGAGAACCCACTTCATTACTGCTCACAAAAAGTACAGAAGCCTACTGCAAACAAGTGAAATTTCTAAAATCTTAACTGAAACAACCTCTGATTTTCACTGATATTCACAAAAACAATTATTATATATAGTTACTAAAAATTATTATATAGAATTAAATAATTGTAATTATTATTTACTATATAATTATTTTTTATAGTTAGTACTTATTATATATTATTATGTAATTATATATCATATATATTATATATTAATAACTCAAGTTAATAAGCTATATGACGATTTAGGGTCCCCCTAGGGACATACATGTGTTCCAATGAGTCCAAAGGGGTCATGGGATATCCTACGACCCCTTTCAACCCATTATATGACAACATATGTTCCTACGGGTCATAGGTTGTCTAGGGACATACATCTTGTGTTTTAATGAGTAGAAATGGGTCATATAGTATCCTATGACACCTTTCGACATATTACATGATAACATATATTCCTAGGGGTCCTAGGACCCCTATAGACATACATGTTATGTTCCAATGGGTTGAAATGGGTCATATAATATCCTATGACCCTTTCAACCCATTACATGACAACATACGTTCCTGAACACATGTTGTCATGTAATGGGCCGAAACGGGTCATAGGATATCTGATGACCCCTTTTGACCTATTGGAACACAACATGTATGGCCCTGGGGGTCTTAGGACCCCTAGGAACATATATTATTGTGTAATGGGTTGAAAGGAGTCATAGGATTTCAACCCATTGGAACACAACACACATGATGATAAGGGTTCTAGGACCCCTCGGAACATATGTTCTTATGTAATGGGTTGAAAGAGGTCATATGATACTCTATGACCCCTTTCTACCCATTGGAATATACGAAATGTTAGTGTTTTGAAACACTACTATTTCAAATTACTCTGATGAGAACAAGATACATCTAGGGGCATCTACTTCCCATTTTTAACATACCCTTTTAGACACTGGGCTAACTATAAGGCTAGACCCTTCTACTACTTCAGACTTTGCAAAACTTAAGCGGGTGGACCTCAGATTCACTTATATTGTACCAGTGCTAAAACATACACTTGAATCTAACAAAGCAAAATAAAACCTTAAATCTTCTAACACATGCAAAGATCACAGACATGGAATAACTAATAACATGGCCAAAGAAATTGCTAAGCTAAGTGAGGGTATCACATTTCGGTTCTTCAACATTAAAGGGAAAAACATTTGATTAATGATGTTGATTTTCAATAAAAAATGATATGAACAACATAACACTTTAATCCTGTAGCTGATCAATACCTTATCTATTGGGCAATCCCACAAAATCCTTAACACCATACGTCAGGACTTCCTAATCTATCTAAATCAGACATCTGCATCTTTATGAATCTCATACTTGACCTATCCCTTCATGAGATCTGCAATCCTATGATGATAAATCAAGCATTTACATAACTCCTTAAGTCATAAGCAAAATAAATCAACATATACAACCAACAGATTGCAATTGAGTTTACCCTTTGTTTACAAAACACAAAAGATCACAAACAACATGAATGGGAGACAAGATATCAAAATTAAGATGAACTTGCTACTGCATTTTCATTCATTTCTTTGAAACAAATACAATAAGATGCATAAAATGAAATGTGAAACTGCTTAACAAATCAGAACTATCTGTATGCTTATTTCTTATTGTTCATCACAAGAGAAATTGCTGAAGAAAAATGGTGGAATCACAGCTTGGATCCAACAATGTGGTCTCCTAGATCAACTGAAACCAATTGGTTTTGGCATGAAAAATGTCAAGCCCTTCAATGGATGAGAAAGTGAAAGATATAAAAGAAGAATGGAATCCCAGATCTGATCTGGAAGTGACATGTGTCCACTTGAATCTCCATTATTTGCAGTTGTAAAACATCTCTCATCTTTCTACCCATGAAATTGATTTTATTTTCATAATTGTTTTGTAACAAAACCGAAATATCTCTTCTTCAATGATGAAAACCTTTTTGCTACTAAATATCTGAAATGCATTATGAAACGTTGATAATATCTCCATTTAATTGATTTGAATGTTACAAAACTCACTCATAACTGCATTTTTACTACCTTTTTTGTTTATTCAATTCACCATTTCACTGGAAATCAAATCTGAACTGCCCCAACTTAATGAAACTGGGAATCAGGTACCTAGGATGAATAACTTGAACTAGTGGCCTCATGTGTGAAAACAAACTCTAGAGATGGAAAATTCATTCTCTCTCGATTTCAACAATATATAATAGTGCCATATCCGCTTATCGAAAATGCCTAAGATCTTAAAATGAAAAATAGGCTCCTCCTATGGCTTCATACTACACTTCATATTTCAAAAATTTAAAATATACCGAAGTTTGAACTATATAATAAATCAAACTTTATTTAAGACTAACCTTGCATGCATTTTTGAGAAAAAAAAAATGTTATTTTATGTAGTTTGAATTTTCCTCCAATTTTTCACTAGTTTGATCGGCCCTCTGACAAGTGTCATCATTGGATTGGCCCATTTCCTACTTAGTCACCTGACACCTGCCACCTGGGCACCATGTGTCACCATCCCATTGGTCCTCTGATCTACAACGTGGCGGCCACATGTTTGCCATGTCATTAGTCACTATGTCGCATGATAAGTTAGCATTATGCCACATCATCATGACATAGCGACCTCACAACACGTGGCACATTTGGACACGTTAGACCCAGTGAACATCACCACATCATCGCCATGTTAACTTGCCACATCATCAGTCGCTATGTTGCATGATGAGTCAACATTGTGCTACGTCATTGCGACATAGCGACACATGGCGTCATGCGCCACCTTAGCACCTCAGGAAGCATGCCACGTTGGAAGCCTCCACCATGTGTCAATTTTTGACTCGTCCAACTTAGTCTAGTTGGCACCATGTGTCAGTTTGTGATTCGTCCAACAGGTCCAGTCATCATCTGACATCAACACACTTGTTCAAATTTTAACTTGTCTTACCCTCCAGTTGGCTGGGGTCCACCATGAGCTTGGTTTGTGTCTCAAAAGGCGTGAGCCTTTTAGACATTAACATATTGTGTGCCATAGTATTTAAATACTAAAAGAACCCATTGCCCACTCAATCTGGGATTAAAAATGTCAAGGATCCTTCTATTTATAACAGGTTCTGAAGAAACATGGAGACTTGCGTAATGCTGAGAAGAAGGACAATGTGGAAGAGATGTAAGGAAAATTTATAATTTTCCTTGAGTGCTGAGCTTCTACTACAAAACGTTGGCTTCCTCCTATGGAAAACAAGGTTAGAAAATTGTGATATCAAGCTATAAGGTTAGAAAAAATGCTTCCTCTGTTCTTTTTGTCACTCTAAAACAAAATGCGTCTTCCTTTGTGGCGTCTCTCTTGCTGTGAGTTGCTATGGTTAAAGTAAGCATTTTATTTCTTTTCCCTTCTCTGCTCTACTATGTAGAATTTCTTGTGTTTTCCTCTGAATCGTAGATTTTCTATGCTCTGCTTTGGTTTGATTTCATGTGGATTAACTTACTGAATTCCACTAATCTTGTAGAAGCAAAATGTGTAGTGGTAATCTTTTGCAAAGCAAGGAGGTCGAAACCATTAGCTCATGCCATGTGTTGTGTGGGAGCCGTTGCTTCTTCTAGATTGGAAAAAACCCATGAGAAAAAACCAATTCATTGCAAATTGCATCAAGAATGGCCTCCAATGTGAGTTGTCATCTTGTAGTCGCCTCCCCTTTTCCAATCCAAAATGTAGGTGATTATGCTTTGTAGTCTCCTCAACATTTCTAGTGCCAAATATATACCAGAGCTGAAGTAATAGCCCCGACATTTATGCTACCAATCTTGCGAAATCAACAACCTTTGCATGAAATAATTTTTCTTTAAAACATGCAGAGACACCAAGTGAAGGACATTTTGATGTATGATTGAAAGTACATACACCCAATACTGTCTGATCACATCTATAATCGTGATGTTTTCACTGACATTGAGGAGCTTGGGTAGGATGCGAAACTATAGGAGGAAATGTTGACCAAATTGCAGGAACTCATATATCTCAGAAGATGTCAACTTAATCCTCCATATGTTCTCACAAACATTTTCTCTCTCAATTTATTACAAATTCTGAATGCAAGACTTGCATGAGCTTGATCTTGATTGCCTCAGGCAATAGGTTTCCTTAACTTGACTTTTCCGACTTTGGAAGTGACCTGATAAAGGTAATTGCTAACCTTATGATTCCCACTAATTGCTTTGATCACCTATTCAACCCCCTGAATACTTGACATTTCCTATTCAAATGCAACACATACACCCAATTCAAACATTCCTTGAACTCGAGAATGATGTAGGCTAATATAACTTCTGGCATGTAGACTTTGATGGCGTCCCTTTCAACTATTTCATTGCTAATAATCCATGTGATTTTTAGAGGATTCTCCTACATTTCATTTCTTTTCACACTAGTCATGTGATGTCTAGCAATGGCTATCTTCCTCTGGCAAAGGCATAATTGCACAATGGTTGGCTTGCGACATATGGAGAAAACACTTCTAGATCAGTTCAACAGGAGAAAAAGTAAGGAGCATCAACAATGTGAGACCTTTAGCACATAGTTCTTATGATAATGTAGGAATAGTTACAAGGGAAGTATGTGTTGTATCACTACTGATTAATGCTATTCCCTTTCTTATCCTTTAAAATTTACCACGTATTCCAATCATCTACAGATTCCTCTTGCAGCAACATCTTATTGATGTATGCCTTGATTTGAGACACTCGAATCGATGAAAAAACTATATTCAATTTCATCACATATATGTGAGCATTATCATCACAAATGTATTTTTCAAAAAGACCTTCAATTCTTGTTGTCATATCAATTTGATGAAATAAGTCGGACCCCAAAGTGGGTCCGGTTAAAATTCTTTGTTTTCAAACAATTGGAACTGTCAAATTGATCCATTAATCATCTGATACTGATTTGATCGATATTAAATCATTTTTGCATCATTGAAAACTGATCTTCAACCTTTCTTGCAAACTGCTAGTTTTGTGCCAAGAGGTTCTTCAATTGGTTTTAAAAATCGACCAAAACACCTGATTAGGCTCTGAAAATAGACACATTGATCCTTTGTTCATCATTCTTGCACCCTGCCAGATCTCGTCCCATGATGAATTCTCAGTAAAAAGATATTGACTGTCAAATTTGCCTTCTCAGAATTGCTTGCAAGAAAACATGTCAAAAAACAATAAATCAGATTATGTTTTGGCTTCAAAAACTGGGTAAATGGATACCTGGGGGCATGAAATCTAAGGCATTGGTTCATTGTCACGAGGAAAATATAAATCTACGATTAGGGCTCATGACGAATAATGAGAAAAAATTGGCAAGTGGTCAAAGTGGGCTTCTCAGATTTGCACAGTTGGGAACAATGGCAGAAAAGTGGTTTTTGCAAATGGAATGGACCTGGGAAAGTATGCAGATGGATTCATCAAGACTTGTAAACTGAGTTGGGATCGGATCGCAGCACACATATCGTAATAAGATGGCTCGAGTTCGATAGGAGATCGAAATTCAGTTAACCGGTATTGTGCGGTGCATTCGACGACTGAGCGGGGTGATCATTCGCTAAAGGGTTGCCGATGCTCGACTTGTTGGGTCGTTAGCCAACAGTATCGAATCATTGAGATCTTCCAAAGATATCCCAAGCTATGCCTACATAATCTAGACGCTAGATTCATTCTTGATATACATAGAGAAGAGAAGCGATGCGTTGGAGTAGTCTTCTTGTTGTAATGTAATGCTGTAGGATAGTTTTGCTTAAGTCTGTTGAGTGATTTTTGTAAGGCAACACTAAGGTAGATAGTCTGCAAGATTCAATTCTGGGCAAGATGTCTAATGGGTTTGTAACGTAGTGCAAGTATTTTCGGTGGTATCTGACTTGCTACAATGGGATGGTATACTGTAAGTGATTGTTATCTTTTATGAGTATTGAATCCGTGTTGACCCAAATGGTGTATTTTGTTGTTTACGTTTCTTTCCATTAATCGCTGATAGCTTCGACCGCTTGGTGGAAGCACGATATTTCACAAAGCTCGATCTTCGTCAGGGTTACTATCAAATTCGAATTGCTCCTAGTGATGAAGACAAGGCGACGATCACGACCAAGTATGGGAGCTTTGAATTCTTGGTTATGCCGTTTGGGTTAACCAATGCCCCTGCCACTTTTAGTACTCTTATGAATGATATCTTTAGGCACTTGTTAGATTGTTGTGTTGTGGTATACTTGGATGATATTCTAGTGTATAGTAGTTCATTGCTAGAGCACAAAGAGCACTTATCAGAGGTGTTCTCCATTCTGAGGGACAACCGGTTATTTGCCAAGAAGAAGAAGTGTTGCTGCACATAGCAAGAGGTGAAATTCTTGGGCCACGTCGTTGGGCATGGTAAGATTTGGCCGGAATCAGACAAACTTCAAGCTATTATGGATTGGGAGCCGCTGAAGAGTGTGCACGAGGTGCAGTAGTTCTTGGGGTTAGCCAATTACTATAAGCGATTTGTAAAGAGGTATTTAGAGGAGAACACAATAGCATAATCCATTTGATCTCACTTATCTTAATTTCAGAATTATGACATCACAAACAGGGGTATCGACCAATTTGCACTTCTTGATACCAGTAAAAAATAATAAATTGCATTTGGAATTGCATTAAAAAATTGATCAAACGGATTTGTCATAAGCTAAAAATTAGAACATAGCAATTCTCTGACCTCTAGAATGCAATGCAAAAGGAATTTTCTTGTTTTGGTCAACTAGGTCAAAGTTATAACAAGTCAAACCAGGCCTCCCAGAATTTTGAATAATTTGCATCAGCATGACAACAATAAATGACCGACTTTGAGGGATTCAAAACTTTGTCAAAACATATCAAAATGACTCAAAATATGAAAGGTAGGTTCTCTAGTATGGATAATAAACACTCCCAAAGCGGAAAGTCATGAAACAATACTGGGTGTGAGATATTCAAATGCAAACAAGGCCTCCTGTCGTTGTTTGACACTCGGGCAAAAATGCAGATTTGAACATTGCTCAAAACAAAACATCACAAAATGACTCAGAATGGCGATTTATCTTCATGAAACACATAGAGGTATTGAATGCAAGGTGTTAGAAATATTAAACACCTCTTAGGCCTCAAAAGGACAGCTAGGTACACATGCATTAAAAAGCGCTTATAGGGCTTTTTTTTTGGAAAGGTACTCAAATTGGGAAGGCGATTTGAGTCCCAACAAGAGGTATGTCCCAAAGGGTCCTAGGAACCCTATGAAAATATGTTTTCATGTAATGGGTCCAATCTTATGACCCCTTTCTACCCATTGGAACACAACATGTATGTCCCTAAGGTCCCTAGGACCCCTAGGAACATAAGTTGTCATGTATTTGATTGAAACAAGTCATAGGTTATTCTATGACTCCTTTCAACCCATTTGAACACAATATGTTTGTCCCTAGGAGTCCTAGGATCCAAAAGAACATATTTTGTCATGCAATGGGTCGAAAAGGGTCATAAGATATCCTTTAACCCCATTCGACCCATTGGAACACAAGATGTATGTCCTTAGGGGTCTTAAAACCCTATGAACATATTTTGTCATTTAAAGGGTCAAAATGTGTCATGACATGCCCTATGACTTCTTTCTATTGATTCAAACACAATATGTATGTCTTTAGGGGAACATATGTTGTCATGAAATGGGTCGAAATGGGTCATAGGGTTTCCTATGACCCCTTTGACCTATTAAATGACAACATATGTTCATAGGGGTCTTAGGACCCCAAGGAAAATATATGATGTGTTCAAATGATTTGAAAGGGGTCATAGAGTACCCCATGACCCCATTCAACACATTATATGACAACATATGTTCCTAGGGGTCCTAGGGACATAAATCATGTGTTTAAATAGGTAGAAATGGGTCATAGGGTAACCTATGACCCCTTTTGACCCATAGAGTGATAACATATGTTCATAAGGGTCCTAAGACCCCTAAGAACATATATCATGTATGCAAATGAGTCAAAATGGGTGATAGAGTACCCTATGACCCCTTTCGACACATTTCATGATAATATATATATAGTTAGGGGTCCTAGGACTCCTAGGGACCTATTTTATTTTTTCAAATAGGTCAAAAGGTGTAATAGGGTAACCTATGACCCCTTTTAACACATTTCATGAAAACATATGTAATTAGGGGTCTTAGGAACCCTAAGGACCTATTTTAGTTGTATGAATGGGTCAAAATTTATGATGTGTTTCATTACAACATATGTCCTTAGGGATCCTTAGGGACCTATTAAATTTGTTCAAATGGGTCGAAAGGGGTAATAGGATAGCATATGATCGCTTTCGACACATTTCATGACAATGTATGTCCCTAAGGGTACTAGGACCTCTAGGGACCTAATTCATTTGTTTGAATGGGTCGAAAGGGGTCACAAGATAACCTATAACCCCTTTCGACACATTTCATGAGAACACAATTCTCTAGTGGTCCTAGGACCCCTAGGGACCTATTTTATTTGTTTGAATGGGTCAAAGGGGTCATAGGATAACTTATGACTCCCTTCAACACATTTTATGACAACATATGTCCCTAGGTGTCCTAGAACCCCTAGGGACATACTATAATTGTTCATATGGGTAACCTATGACCCTTTTCAACACATTTCATGACAACATAGATCCCCAGGGGTCCTAGGACTGCTAGGAACCTATTTCATTTGTTTGAATGGGTCAAAAGGGGTCATAGGATAATTTTGGTGTTTTTCATGACAACATATGTCCCTAGGAGTCCTAGGACCCCTTCAGACCTAATTCATTTGTTTGAATGGGTCAAAAGGGGTGATAGGATAACCTATCACCCCTTTTGACACATTTCATGAAAACATATTTCCTAGGGGCCCTAAGACCCCTAGGGACCTATTTTATTTGTTCGAATGGGTCAAAAGTGGTCATTGGATAACCTATGACCCCTTTCAATAGATTTCATAATAATGTATAATCCTAAGGGTCCAACATATTATAATTGTTCATATGAGTCAAAAGGGGTCATAGAGTACTCGAGGACCCCTTTGACCCATTAAATGAGAAAATATGTTCATAGGGGTCCTAGCCTAGGAATATATATCATGTGTTCAAATGAGTCAAAAAGGGTCATAGGCCCTCTTTCGACCCATTATATGACAACATATGTTCCTAGGGACATAAATCATGTGTTTAAATAGGTCGAATGGTTTTGACCCATTAAGTGATGGCATATGTTCTTAAGGGTCCTAGGACCCCTAGGAACATATATCATGTATTTGAATGAGTCAAAAGAGGTGATAGAGTACCTTATGACCCATTTCAACACATTTCATGATAATATATGTCTTTAGGGGTCCTAGGACCCCTAGGGACCTATTTTATTTGTTCGAATGGGCCGAAAGGGGTCATAGGATAACCTATAACCCCTTTCAATGCATTTCATGACAACAAATGTACTTAGAGCTCTTATGACTCCTAGAGACCTATTTCATTTGTATGAATGGGTCAAAAGGGGTCATAGAATAACCTATGATCCATTTCAACACATTTCATGACAAGATATGTCCCTAAGGGTCTTAGGATTGCTAAGAACTTGTTTCATTTGTTTGAATGGGTCGAAAGAGGTCATAGGTCTGATGTTTTTCGTGACAACATATGCCCCTAGAAGTCCTAGGACCACTTAGGACCTAATTCATTTGTTTTAATGGGTTGAAAGGGGCGATATGATAATGTTCTCTCACCCCTTTTAACACATTTCATTAAAACATATGTCCCTAGGGGCCCTAAGACCCCTAGTGACCTATTTTATCTGTTCCAATAGGTCAAAAGGGGTCATAGGATAACCTATGACCCCTTTCAACACATTTCATGTTAACATATAACCCTATAGGTCATAGGAACCCTAAGGGTATATTATAATTATTTATATGAGTTGAAAGGGGTCATAGAGTACTCTAGGACCCCCTTTGACCTATTAAATGTGAGCATATGTTCTTAGGAGGCTTAGGTCCCCTAGGAACATATATCATGTGTTCAAATGAGTCAAAAAGGGTCATAGAGTACTCTTGGCCCCCTTTCGACCATTATATGACCATATATTCCTAGGGACATAAACCATGTCTTTAAATAGGTCAAAAGGGGTCATAGGATAACCTATGACCTCTTTTGGCCCATTGAGTGATAGAATATGTTAAGGGTCCTAGGACCCTTAGGAACATATATTATGTATTTGAATGAGTCAAAAGGGGTGATAGAGTACCTTATGACTCCTTTCGGCACATTTCATAATAATATATGTCTTTAGGGGTCCTAGGACTGCTAGGGACCTATTTTATTTGTTCGAATGGGTTGAAAGAGATCATGGGATAACGTATGACCCCTTTTAATGCATGTTATGACAACATATGTACTTAGGGGTCCTAGGGACCTATTTCATTTGTATGAATGAGTCGAAAGGGGTCATAGGATAACCTATGACCCTTTTTGATGCATTTCATTGCAACATATGTCCTTAGGGCTCCTAGGTCCCCTAGGGACCTATTAAATTTGTTCAAATGGGTTGAAAGGGGTCACAGGATAGCTATGATTGCTTTCGACACATTTCATGACAATATATATCCTAAGGGGTCCTAGGACCTTTAGGGACCTAATTCATTTGTTTGATAAGTTGAAAGGTGTCATAAGATAACGTATAACCCCTTTCAACACATTTCATGACAACATAAGTATTTAGGGGTCTTAGAACTTCTAGGGACCTTTTTTTTTTTTTTTTTTGAATGGGTTGAAAGGTGTCATAGGATAACTTATGACCCATTTCGACACATTTTATAACAACATATACCTAGGGGTCCTAGGGACATATGGACATATTATAATTGTTCATATGGGTCGAAAGGGGTCATAAGATAACTTGTGACCCATTTTGACATATTTCATGACACATAGGAACATATATCATGTGTTCAAATGAGTCAAAAGGGGTCATAGAATACCCTCTGACCCCTTTCGATTCATTATGTGTCAACATATATTCCTAGGGGTACTACAACCCCTAGTGACATATATCATGTGTCTGAATTATAACCTATGACCCCCTTTGACACATTAAATGAGAAGATATGTTCCTAGGGGTCTTAGTATCCCTATGAACATATATCATGTGTTCAAATGAGTTGAAAGGGGTCATAGAGTACCCTATGATGCCTTTAGACACATTATATGACAACGTATGTTTCTAGAGGTCCTAGGACCCCTACAGACATACATTATGTGTTTGAATGGGTTGACCCTTTTGACCCATTAAACAAGAAAATATGTACATAGGGGTCCTCAAAACATATATCATGTGTTTGAATGAGTCAAAATGGATAATAGAGTACCCTATGAACCCTAAGAACACTTAATGTCATCAAATGGGTCAAAAGGGGTCATTGGGTATTCTAGGACCCCTTTTGAGCCATTATATCATATCATTTATGTGGTTAGGGGTCCTAGGACCCATAAGCACACATATTGTGATTGAATGAGTCAAAGAGTGTCAAAGGGTACCCTATGACCCCTTTTGATAATTTAGAACCATTATATGTATGGTTAAGGGTTCTAAAGCCTTAAAAAAAATACTAAGGATCCTAAAAAGGGGTCATACTGTTATTAAAAAAGAAATGAAAAATAATAATTTTAAATTAAATTGTTAAAAAAATTTCAAAAATAATTTTTTTTTAATGGGAAAATCAGGTATCCAATTTGGGAATGGGTACTTAATTAGGCTTGGTTCTGCTTCGGATGCCAACCCTCCATAGTCAACACCAAAAAATCCCAAAAACGTGTTTTTGGCCTATTATCATCTGTTTCTGACTTCAACCATGCAGTCGACAACTTTTTTTCATCCAAATTTGATGTAACAAAAAGGGTTTCTTGAGAACGTTCTAAGATTTCCATCGATATAATTTTAGTTAAATTATGAGTTTAGTAAGTAATTATTACCTATTTTCTAATGGAGTTAGCTACAAAGTGCTGATTGGCATACTAGTTGAAAAATAACTTTAACTTTCAAATTGTATAATATTTTTGAAATCCAAAAGATGCGTCACATTCTATGCTTTGATTACTATAAGGAAAAAAAGAAAAAATTAATTTTGAATTAGTTAAAGTAGTTGAACACGAGAGATTTTTATTATGAAAAAAATATAGTAGAAAATTCATAATTAACTATTTATTTAGAATAAAAATACTAAAAATATGTGTCACATTCAGGCACGAGTGTACTTCTTAAATCTAGAATCTTATTAAAAATATTATCATCTAATTTTGATTAAGGTGGTCAAACATACACCTACTTCTTATTTCTATCTTGAAACTTTTGTACTACTGCATTAAAATCGAAAATTTTGGCCAGACATTTTTTTTTGCTTTAGATAAGGCCTAGCAGTTTAGAAACTACATTCAATTTCCTAAGATTCTTTTCTTACAACTTTTTGATATAAAGTTCATAACAACTTTAAAATTATGTGTCAAGTTGACATAACCTTGATTTGTTGGTTTTTCACTGCCATTTAAGGGCATAGTTTGGTTGACCATGATCCTACACATACCCTTATAATATGTTGTTTTATAATGGGTCTCATATTGAAGACATATATTGAGGATTTCTAAGAGTCCATCTTTTGATTTGAGGCATTCTCATAAGTGGCCAAAATGTTCTTTACATAATTTGCTTCATGAATATAGCCATCACAAAATAACAAAGTGTCATTAGAAAAAAGAGAATGACTAGAAGAGCAATGAGTATGAGGAATGTTTATACCTCTCCATTGACCAATTTGATGAGCTTGTGTTATTTTGCAACTAAGTGCCTTGACCATAATAATGAAAAGAAAAGGAGAAAGAGGATCTCCTTGTCTAAACCCTTATGTTGCATTGAAGGATCCAATGGGGGAACCATTAGTTATTATTGCAAAATTGTGCTCCCTTTAATATGTTCATGATTCATTTGCACGATTTGTGTGAAAATCCAAATTTTAATAGTTCTTCATTCAGAAATTTCTAGCTAACGCTGTCATATGCCTTTAAGATATCAATTTTAATAACACATTTTGGTATGTTATGATCCTTGATAGAATGTAAGACTGATAAGTAGGAGATAATTTCCATAGCTAGTCAAATTGTGATATGAATATCAAGATTTAACTGTGTGATTTTAAATATGGGTCATCGAGTTTGACTCAAAATCACACAGTTAAATCCTGATATTCATATCACAGAATGTAAGACGTCATGTGTAATGATAAATCCATAAGCGATTTCTTGTCTAGGGATGAAACCACCCTAATTAGATGAAATGAACTTACCAATAAAACCTTGGATTCGTAAGTAAATAGCCTTTGGAAAGATCTTGCAAATAGTATTGCATAGTGAGATCAATTTGAAGTTTGCAAACGTTATGTTGTTTATTCTTTGGGATGAGAGCAATGCTGGTTTCATTGAAATGGGATAACAATGCTCCACTTTTCCTTGACTCTACCATTGCAATAAGGAGACCAAAACCAATGATGTGCCAAGCTTTTTCAAAAGAATAATGCAATTAATCCATTAGGGCTTGGAGCCTTATCCGATGGAAGTAAAAATACCATTTGTTCAATTTCTTCTAAGTAGAATGGTTTCATTAGAGCATTATTATCCTTAGTAGTTATTAAGGATGGAATATTCATGAGTAACTCTTTTTCATCTTTATTCACAAACATAGATTGCAACTATGGAGGGGCAATGAGATTCTGGTAGAATGTAACCCCTTCTTGAGTAATATCACCCCTACTTGTTAACTAAATCCCAAATTCACCATGTTGTATAGAGAAGATTGTTTGATTTACATTTTTTATTTTTGCAACAATATGGAAGAACTTATTATTTTAGTCACCATCTTGAAGTCACATTTCTCTAGATTCATGTTGCCAATATATCTCCTCTTGAGGACATAATTCCTCCTTGTTTTCTTGAAGCCCCTTTTGTTTCTCATATTTATCTTTGTCCATCCCAAATTTGAAGATAGTTTCTTGGATCTTTAGTAGTTCAACCTAAACAACATCTTTCTATTCAAATATGTTTTTGAAAACTATTTTGTTCCAGTAAATGATTTTCCTTTTTAGGAACAAAACCTTCGCATGAAATCTATTAGATACATCTTGGTACCTTTAAAATAGGGGGAAGACACCCATATTTTTTTGGTAATGGTAAAATTTGGGGGTGCTTGAACCACATTTTTTGAAACTTGAATGAAGGGTTATGATTAGGTACACATGTTTTATTATCAATGCTCAATTTTTTATTGAAAAATGATCTAAAGGAATTAGGGGGAGAATCTTTGAAACAACATTATATCCCATAGAAAATCATGTATAAGATAGTAAGAACCTATCCATATGTTCATCTATATTCAATAAATGTTTCATATGATTAGTCCAAGTGAAACACTCATTTCAAGTTGAAATGTCAATCAGGGCATTGTCCTCAATGAGTCCAACCAAATTTGTCATAGTTCTAATTAGAGGAATGATACCCCCTCTTTTTTCCTCCATGGAAGTAATAGCATTAAAATCTCCTAAAAGAAACAATTTATATGTGGTTACCCTTGATAGAATATTCGATAACCCATGTCAGACATTAGCCTTGTCTCCAATGGATGTTGCTCAGTATATGTTAAAAAGGATAAATTCTAGATCAAAGTTTAATACTCTAACCTACTGCTAGTTCACATTACTACTAACATGATCAATCTTGATAGTTTTGGGGTTCCATTGAATACATAAGCCACCCAATGCACACATAGAGGGGACATTATCCTTATCCCAATTTAACCAATTAGAAACTATTTTGTTCAAGGTAGCTTCACAAAAAAAATTGTTTCCTGCAAAATAACTATATTTTCACCACTCATATCAAGTTGTTTCTTGATACAAGATTTCTTCTTACATGCATTTATAAATGATTTGATTACATGATTTCAGTGTAGACTGATTAAATTATATGATTAATGAATAGATTGATTAGATGATTCAATTATATGATTAGATAATTCAATTATATGATTAAATGATTAAAGATGATGTGATTTTATTAATGATTTAATATAAAAATTGGAGACAAACTATGAACAAAGGACGTGTAGAATTTTAATAAGAAAAAAATACATGTGATTAAAAGTACACATGCATACCTCTTATCTCCCAAAATACTCTATATGGTACCACTTTACTCATTCTTGATGACGTGCCAACCTTATTTGATGAAAAATGTGTCCTGCACCATTCAACAACATCATGGTTACCTTTCTCATGTCCACTTTTAAAAAAAATCCATATACATGGTATGTTTTCATTATGATTATATCTACAAAGTGTATAAAATAGTCTGGAAGATTTGAATTGTGTGACACCCATATCACCAAACATAATGTTTATCAATATTTATGCCCCTTTCTTTTAAATTTTGTAAAAAATTTTTCAAACAATGTTCTACATAATGAATATCATTTTCGTTATCATCACTTATATAAAAGTGACAATCTTTCTTAATGTCTCCTACTTCAAATGTTCTTTGAATACCATCCAAATCTATATGTACATGACAATAACACACCTATACGATAATAGTAATCTGATTTGACAAATAATATTATAATTGAATGACGTTTTGATGGACAAAAGAATAGTTTTTTGCAAAATCAACAACTGATAGAATAGGTCCAAGTGAAAAATGATCTCTAACTGTTTGGAATTATTGTGCTCACCACTTCACAAAAAAAACATGATGACTGTACAATTTGTTAGCACCAACTAATAATGTTGATTACTATATGTGAAAGAGTCATATCAATTGTTATGTTGTCATTGATGTCAAACCTTGGTTAGTTAGACATTATGCTAATTCAGTAGAGTTTCATATCATTTGATTGATAAAGAGGATTTGAAGAAGGTATGATGATGAGTTAGAATGATGTTAAGTATGGTATTCAATGGGTGCTGGATTGAGTTGGACTCTGATAGTGTAATAATAGTTTGACTATTTCAAAGATATGGAAATTACAAGTTACACCAAGTGAAGAAGGTAAATGAAGAATATAGTATTGCCCGAGCTACTACAGTTACAACTGAGCACCAGGTAAAGTTAAGTGGAAGTTTAGTGTTAATTGAGAAATTTTAGTGTTAACCAAGTAATCTTAGTGTTAACTGAGCTATGTGTTACCCGAGTGAAGTGGTGATGTTCATTGAGTGAAGAAAAAATAGAAAGATGAGATCTGAGGCCGACAAATGATGAAATTGAGAATGTTTGAGAAGTAGAAAAGATAAGGATGAAGTTTGTTACAAGATCAATGGTTGGGATAATTCAAAGACAAATGTATGGAGAAGATTGGTTATTTTTAGAGTGAGCACAAACTTTGAGGTGAACTAGTATTCATCAAATGACTAGATGCGATGAACTTGAAACCAAAATGTTGATCTATAGATGCAATTAAGAAAAAAAATATGGACGATGCTGAATGATTTGAGTTTACTATTTAAGGAGATGTTCAAGACCATTTTAGGTTGCTAATAGTATTGGAAATTTGTCCAGCGCTCCCTCAGAATTCATGACAAGGGCTTAATTGCCTCTCGTGTACTATAAGTTAAGTGGTTGTATCAGGCATTGATAGATTGGTCTCTTGGTGCAACGACAACCCCACTATAACAAGTGGTATTAGAGCTTGGTCATAGGTTCAAATCCTTAGACCCTTGGGGTAACACTAAGGGGGAGATTGCTAGAAATTTGTCCAACACTCACCTTGATTTTCATGACAAGGGCTTAAACGCCTCTTGTGTACTATAAGTTAAGTGGTTGTATTGGGCATTGACAGAGCAGTCTTTTGGTGCAACAAAAACCCCACTCTAATAGATAGATGTTGGTGGGAAGGTGATTGTGTAAAGTTGAAGAACAAAAATAAATCAAGCAAAATAGTGATGAAGTGATCTAGCAAAGGAAGTGCCAAAGTGAAGTGTGAGTGTGTGCATTAGCTAGATAGAGATCATAAGGAAGAAGACCAAGTGAAATAGAGATATGAACAAGTAAGGTAGTGCTGAACATAAACAAGTAATATGACTATTACTTTGTTGCCATTGTAGTAGAGAAAATCTCTTTACTGAGTGGACCTAACTAGTCTATGAAATCCTATATGGTAATATTGATTAGTGATGCTTGCAAGTCCTTTAACCAAGAAACTCTTTAGAAATGTTAAGGACTAAATAAGGTCTACATGATCTTTGGTTAGAATCCTCTAACCAAGTTGCACCAAAAATGTGCATGTAAACCTTTTGACAAGGCTAGCTCCTAGTAGAGCTCACTTCAAAAGAGTGAAATTATTGGGGTTGTTGGTCCTAGGCAGTTTTTCCCTTTACACTGTTTTCATGTTAAAAATCATCTGTTCAATTGTGTGATTGATTATGTGTTGCAAGTTTATTTCATGTTTTATGTTTCATGCTACAACTCAGTATAAGCTAAATAACCTACTTGTGAAACTCGATATAGTCATAAATAGTGAGATAACAGTTTGAAGTAAAATCTTGATAAGTGAAAGTTGAAATGTTGAATGTGGTTATTGAGATTTTGATTTGAAAGAATATAAAGTTGAATTGGTGCATAATTATTTTTAAGGCATGTGGGATAACTAGATTTAATTGATTCACCACCTCCCCCCACTCTCGATTATATAACACAATTGAATCAAAATTTTAAATTGTTCATAAATGCTCCAATAGTCATCTCCTCTTTAACATATTTGAACCTTTTGGATTCTTTCCCAAATTTAGTTACATTCCTTACATATTTGTAACTCTTGCAATTTATCATTTTCTTGACATCAATATCTTTATTTTTCAAAGGGAAAAAGAGAAAAATCAACACATGTTTCACATATTCCTTTTATGCTATTTATTTGACCAACTAAATCATTTTTTTTACACATAAAATAGATGAGAAAAACTCAGGTTTTCTACTATACGGAGTATTTTGAAACCAAAAATATCTTCTACAAAATTTCAGAAAACTTTATAGTGGAGATCAAATTCAATATGATAACCACAACAACAAATTTCAAACACTTTGTTTCTCCTGATATAATATCACTTCAATCTTTTAAATAATGTTTACCCAATATTTATGTTTGAGTTTAAACTTCAAAAAAAGACATACATTTCCTCAAACCAATGTTTTTTATGATGTTCAAATTAATTATCTATAAAATCTATGTCTGATAACATTTCTAGTGTTTGACAAAGGACGAGTATTATCATTCCAAAAGACATGATCAAATTCTTGATTCCATACTCAATCTTATCCAAATGAGAAGCTCTACACATAATTGCCCAATTTCCTTCCAAAGTGCTATCATCCAAAAGCATTATCCTCTTAACATATTTTGATATTATTTTTCTACTAAAACCAATCTGATCTATGAAATTGAATATATTTGTTTATTTCGGGGTATAGTGTTACGTACAATGGATGTCAACACAACTCTTCTTGTGATGGTTTTATCTTTAGTTTGAGATTACTTGCCTCTAGAGCTCAAACCTTTTCTAACATTTTCAATAATATAATTTTGCATGTTGAATTTTTTTTCTCTTTTTTGATGTTGTGTCTACACCCCACAATTTTAATGTCTCTTGCAAGTTTGTTCCTATAAGAACAAGATAATAGATCAAGTATTTCAAGATGATCAAATTTAGTCCTTATTTCTCTTTCTATCTTATTCAAAGCCTTCTTAGAAAGACTTAAGGATTTAATATCAACAAATGATCTTAGTATCTCCACATCCATTGCAAGTAAATGATCTAACTTTCTACAAGTGATATTTTTCATTAAAGTTTGAGGTAGTTTAATGTTGTCATCCATAACAATAGGAAAAAATAATCCCAACCCTTCTCTAAGTATCATTGCTTAAGCTTCTATGCTATGAAATCTTGAACCTTCTCCAAAATTCATTTGTTCAACTTGGTTTGACCCTCCTACTTGAGCTTCTACTTCAACTTGGTTGTGAGATACATGCACAAAAATGAATCAAAGTAGAGATAATTAAATAAAATTGAAATTGGAGACTTATAATTTACAAATGCATACCTTCTTTTTTTTGACAATAATATGCCAATGATGCTTCACGATTTTTCTGTTCTCTTCTAGGTGACCTATTTCTTGCAGATTTAGTGTGCCTTCCTCTCCAATGTCCCATCATTGACCTTTTAAAAAATTGTGAAATAAAATATACACTTGCTTCTCTTATAAAATTGTTGTTTAATTTTTTTCTCTTCTATAACATCGAATTAAAATAATTTTGAATTTCTTTTCAAATAACAACATATTAATTCATAATTATATCAAACAAATAAAAAAATTCAAATGGTCAACAAGGGGGTTCGATTGAGAAGCCCCCAACAAAACACTAACCACACCAATACTAATCAAATTTTTCCCTGGGGGTTTTATTGAACCCCCTTCATGCAAAGATGTGTTTGCACGAAGGGGCAAAAAATAATATTTTTCCCTAGGAAATTAAAAATTTGAGAAATTATGCCCTTCTGAGGGATCTAACAATGGCTAGATGTTACCATTTTTAAAAAATAAAATAAAATATTTTCATCCTTAGAATAAAATTTCCAATGACTATACTTTTAGTAAATATTATGTTCATCACAAATTTCTATTTTTAGTTTTATTAAAAATAAGTTGTTTAACTAATTTGCAAACCCTCTATTTGGTGCTTTGGGAAAAACAAAAAATTATTGATTGTTTTTGAAAAAATATGCACACAAGAGGTATTATCTGTTACCTTTCTATCCAAAAAATAAAAAATGCATTTCGATCTATAAAAATCAAGTTATATTGAACCGAAGAAACCTATGTCTAAATTACGGTTAATGTCACTTCATAACTCAATAAAATATAAACTTTTGAACCAAATTGAATGAAATCAACTACATCCTATAGGTATTGATGTTACATTTCTAAACTTGAAATAATTTTATCATTATTGTCATTTTAAGCATAGTTATGTTGAACCGAATAACCGTCACTCTTTAAAAATGTAGATTTTTCATACGGTTATGTTTGAAGGAGAAGGAAAATATACTCAAATCAGTTCATTTAAAAAAAAAATATAGTCTGAGACTAGAAAGAAAATGATAACATCATCTTCACATTCTTTATGCTTTTTTAGCAATACATATCAAAACGTGAAGTACTTAATTTTTTTTTTGTTTTATTGTCAAAGTTGGCCAAAAAGTGGTAACCATTATTGTGGGACCACCCACATTTGTAGTAAATAATCACAACTTTACCTAATTACACTTTCTCCTTATCATTATCTCTCACATGTGTTTGAGCTAAGTGTACTTCAATCCATAAATCAAATATCTTCCCATTAATACTATGAAAATCCTACGACACCCTTATTTTCTCTTATTACTTCCATGAAACTCTTCCTTTAAATACATTGACACTAACTTCATCATCTTCTCTCCTCACATGGTTTTTTAAAATTCCTCAAAGGATTCCAACAAATCTTTAATCCTTTGAATGTGTTTATTAAGACACCAAACTCTAGACTTCTCTTTTGTTATGGAATTTATTATAATTAAAGAGTTTCCTTCCAAATAAAGTTTGTAAGCTTTAAGGTATTTTTACATTTAATTGCTAAGAAGGCTACTTGAACCTTAAAATTTTTGGTATCCTGATTCATCAAATTTATTGCTCATATCTAATCAGGAGCTACAAGTTCAACTTGAGATGACCCCATATTGCCCTTTAAAGCTCAATTTTATTTTTTTTCCACCGTAGATATTGATCATGTGGGATCCATGTCACCTATTTGACCTTATAAGGAGGAGGAGGAGCCCTAAGATGCCCATCAACATGCCTTTGAAGTTTTTGTTTTCGTCAAACTACACTCTCTTCACCAGTAACCTTTTTAATAATATACTCACTATTCAAATATTGTAACATGAGAGATATTTCCCAATTTATTATCTTTTGAACAAAATACTTATAACATCTCCCTTGAACATGTACATTGTCTTAAAGTGGAATCTCTTACCTCTTTGACTTAGTTATGTATTTAGGACTACTTGAGTTGTTATCATTTGGATAAAAATCAACCATTGATGATTAAATCTCAAATACAAATATTTCTACTTAGTTTCTATTGGTTAAAATCCTCATACTGATCATTTTTGAATGGTAAGTGTGCGTGCGTGCGTGCGTGTGTGTGTATTTATATATATATATATATTGATGAAGGGTGCTCCCCTTAATACCACAAACACATAACAGAAACAAAGAAAGAATATCAATTTGTGAGAACAAAATTATGGGATTCTTATTATCACCACAACTATGAAATTATATAATTTTAAAATACAATATGAAAACTCACATGGGTGCCTTACAATAATTTGCAGCACATAGCTACAAACTATCACCCAAAGTTGTCCTAGACAATGCACGTGCATTCCTCTGCATTTGGTACTCACTCAATCTAAGTTTTATTTATTTCTAGCAAAAATAACATTCATCATAGTCAAGGTCATTATATATATTGTTTTTGAGTGAAGTTATATATAAACTTAGTCAAGTATATAGATGATTTTGAGTAGTCAAAATTAACGTGCATCAATCTGATTACATATGCTTCTTTGAGAAGAGTTATTCAAATTAGAAGAAAGATTTAATTATTCTTTATCTTAGATCCTATATTCCTTAACACAAATTTTCCTTCATGGTTAAAACCACTCTGCTTGCAACCCAATTTGAAAGAAGAGTGGGTTTAACCAAGGAGTAAACTCTACATAGTTAAGTGTGCTCGAGCTAGAATAGTACTAGGATGGGTGACCTCACAGGAAGTCCCAATGCTTCACCTCTATGAGCATCACCTAGATCCAATGAGTGCTAAGTGTTCCATTTATTCTCATGAGAGATGGATTCGTGTATGAATCACTACTCATGAAACATGGGTCAATGAGCTTGACTAAAAATCTACACAGTTAAAACTTGATAGTAATATCACAATGGGTGACCTCCCGGGGACTCCCGGTGCTTCACCTCTATAAGCATCACCTAGATCCAATGAATGCTAAGTGTTCTATTTATTCTCATGAGAGATGGATTTGTGTGAATCACTACTCATGAACCATGAGCTAATGAGGTTGACTCAAAAAATACATAGTTAAATCTTGATAGCAATATCACAACAACTATAAATCTTTTATAAGTTTTCTTAATGCGCAAAATAAATTTAAAAATGATATAGAAATGAAAACTTTTCTATTGCATCTTAATCATTGATTTTTATAGGAGAATGTTAAACTAATAATGATCATGCATCTTGAAATATAAAAAAAATAGCTATAAAAAATATTAATATTTAATAATATAAAATAATGAACTTTCTAAGATGTCATCATATAACTTTATCTTTCATCAATTTTATCGATGTAAAACATATAATACAAATGAAAAGTATTGCATAGCTAGTTTTTTCCTATAATTTTGTTTTTGGGTTCGATTGTACATTTTTTTTAGCATCAACTTTTCAAATCACACTTTTTGATCCATTATCAGGATGAGAGAGAAGGATAGAAAATAAAGAATGAATTGAGTAAACAATATTGTATTTGTTATATTCAAGTCTTTTTAGTACAATTTTGACTCTATGTCTTAGAAAATCATTTTTCTTTTAAATTCTTTTATCCAAGTATTTTCATTTCTATTATTTTCTCTACAAAATTCTACTTTTTATTTTATTAAAAAATCCCATCAAAATTATTTTTAATCATTTTTTAGAATTTTTAAAAATTGATCTAATCTTTAAAAAAGGTTCTCCCAAAACATGTCCACCCACTATAGATGAAGAATACAAGAAAATAGAAATTAAATTGAATGAGAAACAACATAGATATATAAACTTAATTTAAATTCAATGTGAGAATGTTAGAGTAATTAGATCTTTTTTGATTAACTCTATTTCACTTTAGCTAAACTTTAGGCATATAATAATTAATTATTTTACTAATTATTATCATGCAACCTAGGTTTTCCCTTTTAGGGTTTTGATCTCCTCTATAAGGACAATCTCTCTTTGTAATTAATTTATTTATTTTTGATAATAGTAATTTCCTTTTTGCTTATCAAGAATGTCTCATCTATGGATCTAAGAATTTCAACTTCCATAGCTTTTGCTTCTCTCTTTCTATAAAAGGTGTTTGCATGAAAGGTGATTCTTGGGAGCTATGGGGTTGCTCTTTCATCAACTTCAATATGGTATCAGAGCTCCAAATATTTTGTTTGTGAGAGATTTGACATTAGTTTTAAAATATGTGACCTTTAGAGGATTTTGTATTGGATCTAGGGGGGTCTATTTTTTGAGGCACTTTGAGCCCAAACAGACTTCACTATTGAGCTTAGAGCACTCAAAAACCTCCATTTTCATATAAAACACATCCAATTTCGACGCTATTGAAATCTAAGGCAAATTTATTTTTTGCACTGAGGCCATTTTGACCTAGGCACAATCTTTGAGAGTGTTATTTTGTAATTACTTCTTTCCAAAAAAAATAGTGATTTTTTTTTTACAAAAAACACTTTTTTTTTTTTTTTTTGTAAAGGCATTTAAAAAAAATTTATGCATGCAATTTTTTTTTAAAAATTGTGCACGATGAAGCATTTTTTTAGAGGGTCTTTACTGGATTAGATTTCTATGTCTACCTCAGGCCTCACATAGATGTACCTATGATTTGACCTTTGTGGCCCCTTTTCCCATTTTGGGCTCTATTTGAATGGATGTACTACACCTATGTTATCCAATTGGGAAACTCATTTTTGTGGGGGCCTTATTTATGACCTCTTACTATGATTGATTGTTTGAGCCCCACCTTGGGCCACATGGTCTGACAATTTTCTTCCTTGTTTGATGTGACTGTGGTGGTTTGGGGTTTGTCTGCTCCATAGGCCCTGATCAACATCACGAAAAAACCTTGGTTCATGGAAATTATTTTGGGGAGTCAATATTTTGTCTTGGAAGAGCCAAACCAACCTCCTTTTCTGGGCATGGGGCTCGTCCAACCCTATGCTAACTTAACAGTTTACCCATATTGTTGGAAATTTGTGGATTCATAGAATGCTTTTTTATCTTTATTTCCCAAAATTGCAAGTCGATGGCATGTGCAGGTGATGCTTTTTTGGCACTAGCTATGGTGCAACTTATTTGCACCGTGTTGTTTAGTCTTTTTGTTAGTTTACCTTCCATGCATCATCTTGTAGCTCTGTATCCATATGTCCTGCGATCTGACAATAACTGTCAAATTCATTGCACTTACTAAGATTGTTTTTAAACTTTTCCTTGATATTTTGTAAGGGTGAATAGTTTGTATGTAAAACTTAAAAGAAACTATATGTTACATTGTATATATAGTATTTATATATACATTGTATAATATTATATCCTAACATACAACTTATATATTATTTATTTATTTTATTGTATTAATATTATAAATAATATTAAGTAGGATTTTTTGTTTTATTTTATTTTTAAAAATATAGTTTTGTATTTGAAACTTTTGAATTTTGTATAGTGATTTGAGATATAATAAGGAAAATTTGGGTTTCGATTAATATAGATTTATATTACACTCAAAAATTTCAATTACTAAAAATAATGTTCATAATTATTTTAACACTAAGGTTATATATTATAGATCATTTTGAAAAAAAAAATTGTTATCTATTTTACCAAATGATTTAAAGAAGTTTCAATCTAAATGATAATAGTCAAATATTTTGTTTGCTAAAATTAAGTTTGTTATTTATGTTTTACTGTAGTTTTTTTCATGTTAGAATCTAATATATGTGTTCTATATAATTTTTTAATGTAAATAACTAAAAGTAAAGATGCATTGACGGATATCAATTAAATTGTTAAATTGTACGTAAACTATCAATAACTCAAATAAAAATTGAATTAAAACTAATATGTTAATAATTGATAACATCCTAGCATAAACTTTTTACCCTAATTTAAGAAGTTAGTTTGGTTTTAATTTTTAATTTTTATTAATTTAATTAAATTTATTGTATTTTTACATTGAAGAATATTTTTATATACAAGAAAATGACAATTTTACTTTACATCAATATAAATTGTTACTAAATCAAATAACTTTAAAAACATATATATTTAATACCAAAAAATTGTCAACAACAAAAAAAAATTTAAATGTAACATATTAAAATAGCTTAAAGTAAATTTATAAAATTAGTTAATAAAAAAATAATTACCTTATCTTATATATATATGCTACTAAACTTTTAAAACGACAACTTATATGTTTTTATTAATTTGAATGAATTATAAAATAAGTTAATAAATTATATTATTCGTATTTATCTTATATATATTTATTATTACTTATAAAATTAAATTAATTCAAAATATTTAAATTAAAGTAATAAATTTTTAAAATAAATTATTAATGTATATAAAATTATATTATATTATACTAATACAATACAATAAATAATAGAAAAGATATTATAGAATGTAATATAATATATTAGATAGCTTCATTTTAAAGTATAACCTAGAAAGGTATGGACACTTACAAAAATATAAATATAAGTGAAAGTTAGAATAATATTTTGCCCATACATATTTATATAGAATGAAGACAAACAATAATATTTTGCCCATGCGCTTGAACTTGAACAATAAAAAATCTACTTAATATTATTTATAATATTAATACAATAAAATAAATAAATAATATATAAGTTGTATGTTAGGATATAATATTATACAATGTAATATATATAAATACTATATATACAATGTAACATATAGTTTCTTTTAAATTTCACATACAAACTATCCACCCTTAAAAAATATCAAGGAAAAGTTTAAAAACAATCCTTACTAAGTGCAATGGATTTGATAGTTATTGTTAGATTGTAGGACATACGGATACAGAGCTGCAAGATGATGCATGGAAGGTAAACTAACAGAAAGACTAAATGGCACGATGCAAATAAGTTGCACCATAGTCAGTGCCTGCTTTTCTCATTATCGATGGTTTCCCACACTGATGTACACACCTGCTTAATGTCCTCTATCTATGTGCTATGATTTAAGGAGTTCCCACGTATTTTGACCTCCAGCCTATGTGTGACCCCACTTTTTTGGTGGAGGCTTATTTGGCAATTTTTGGGGACTTTGACAATTTTAATGGAGAAATTGATGCCTTGCGTGGTTTTTGCATGGTCTCTACGCACCTTTCAATGCAACCTATTCATCTGGCCCTTCCTATGACACCAGAAACCCCTGTACTCCAGCTCACTCCTCGATTCTTGAGATTATATGTTCATTTGAATTGGCATGTTTATTTTTGCACGTTACCTCATGTTTTTCTTTGATAGTGTTTTTTTACCATGGGAGCATTTGGTGTTTTTTTTTAAAAACACATGCCTTATTTTATGGCCATCGAAATTATTTTTCTGGCATTGACCCTCATTTTTCTAACATCTTTGTATGTTTATCAATGATTGGATATATTTTTCTAGCAAGGGGGTCATTTTTTCAGGCATTTTTTTTATCCCTCGACCACCATTTGACCATCAAATTTGGGCTCGTCACTTGTTGACATGAGCACTACATTAACACACTTGATACCCCTTCTAGCTCTGTTTGGACCTACCTTCATATTTTTGTTCATATTCTGGGCATACAGACTCTATTTTCCACACATAAGATATCATCAAAAAGCTAGTTCTAAGTCCATCACAGTGGTATATGTAGTTTTATGTTTTCATGGTTTTTTCTGGAGTCAAATTTAGGAGTTCTATTTTGCACTTCGTGAGACATATCTTGAGCATCTAATCTCTAATTTGGGAATTCTTTATATCATTGGAAAGAGTTTTATGAGCTCTTTCCAATGATGCTATTTATTTTTCTAGATTCTTCTGTAGAAAAATTCTATTCATTTTTTTCTTTTTGCATTTTTGCATTCTAGTGAATATCTTGGTTGTTTTAGGTTTGGGGATCAATTTCATTGTTTCAAATAATTCGTCATGGGTTGTACTATCTTTTGTGTCATCCTTATGTCTCTTCTAGGTTTTATAGACATCATTTGTATGCATTCTTGTAAATGCATTGAGATAAATTGCCATATTGCATTTGTATTTTCATCTCACTTGTTTTGCCATTTGATTCAAGTAGTGTCATCTGGAGACACTCATGCATATTATTATATTCTTGGGATTCACCATATATTGTGCCTTATTGTACATGCACTACTCTAAATAGAGTGTCATGTGGGGGTTGATGTTTTGCCTTTGTTTGTCATTTTCCTTTGTCCAGTGAGTTTCTCTTATGTGGTATTGGCCTCATGATGTGTTTGAGATTGATCACCTTAGTACACACATATGTATTCTTTTGTTCATCTTGATCATGGTTCTTTGACATGCAATTCTTTTGGCCCAATTTCTAGTTGCCTATCACCACACCCTTATCTACATTAGGGGGTTCTTCTCTTGGTTCTTATGTTTCCTTGGTTCAATGGAGTGAGCTATGTATTAAGTATTTGTTTCCTATATACTAGACGGGTGCAGTGCTTGTTAGAGTAAATAATTATTATTTACGCTTTTACTTAAATTTACTTAGGTTAAATGCATTGGTCACCTAAGAGTTAGCATAGTTTTACATGTTGTCTTGTTGACAACACAGAAGTTTGTGTACATGTTGTCAACACCTTGTTACATTTATCCTTTCACCTACTTGGAGGTTAATCCACTTTTCATGGACATATGCTTAGTTGTCATGCTTATCTCCTAACATCTTCTAGCTTTTTCTAGAAGCTTCCTAGAGGCCTTTATGTTCTGGCTCTCCTATTGCAATTTCATACTTGATGCAGGGGCATCCAAGAGTCAAAGCTATTGACTCGGTTATGAGTTTTAGTCGAGATTTACTTTCGGGGGTAATAACTTTTGACTCGGATGTGGGTTTTGGTTGAAATTTTACAAGTAGTTGCAGTAAAAGGAGTTATTTGGATTGTTAATGAGCTCTACTTGATAGGTGGCCATTTTGACATTTTTTTGAGATCCTGAAAACTCATCTTGACCTCCAAAATCTAGCTTTTAGTGTTTTTTCCCATTTTTTAGAATTTTGTTTTTGTAATAAATCTGAAATTGTATCTTTGATTTCGTTGATTAGTTGGCAATTTGTCTTGCCTTAGTTGGGGACTTTTCTTGGGAAAAATTAGAATTCATAGGATAGTATTTTAAAATTACAAAAAAAGGAAATTTTTGTTTTTCCCAAATATTTTCTAAATATGGTAATTTTCAAAATTGTAATAAGTAGATATTTTTTTCATTGTAGACACAGAGTAGAGTTGGAGAATATTTTTTTAATAAAGAGCTTGGTTATTCTAAAACACTTATCTTGTGTCAAATTCAGATTTATTGTTTAATGATATTGGGGTTACATCATTTGGTATCAGAGCAGTAAGATAGCTAGGAGAGGAAGAGGAAGAGGAAGAGGAGGCGTCACGCGGATGCAAAGATTGGTACTAGATATGTAAAGGGAGATTGATCGACTCACTGAGCGGATAGATAATCAAGAAATACAAAGAAGAAATGATACAGATGAAGAGGGAGAAAATGAGGACGAGAGACTAGGAGAACTAAGCTACGAAGATAGAGTTCTTAGAGCTTTAGAAGGAAGGAGTGAAGCAATAAAAATTGATGTTTTAGACTATGCTGGTAGTCTTAAGCTAGAAGACCTAATAGATGCGAATTTCTTTTTAATGGAAGCCCATGACAAAAGAAAAGAAGATGAAGTTTGCGTGCACAAAGTTAAAAGGACATGCAATGATATGGTGGGATCACCTCCAAAAGGAACGAGTTAGAAATGGAAAGTAGAAGATTAAGACATGGATCAAGATGGAGAAAAAGTTGAGAGAAAAATTATTACCCATGGATTATTCACTTACTTCAATGCAAGACTATACAAATGAGTTCTACAAGCTATCCATGTGCATAGAACATCAAGAAAATAATGAGTAGATGGATGCTAGACATGTTAATGGCTTGAAATTCTCTATTCAAGATGAACTGAGCATGCATCATGTTAGCAATATGGAGGAAGCCTACCAACTAGCTCTGAAGGTTGAAGAAAAGTAGAATAGGCAATATAACCAGAGGAATAGAGGTGGTTGAAGGGGCACGTCAACTCCATTTCGGGGAGGTTTTAATAGTGGTCAAGGAGAGAGTTTTCAAGGCTCTGAAAAAAAGTATAGATGCTAGGATGGATCCTCTAAATCAAGAAAGACGAAGGGGGTTTCAGCAAGGTCGAGGCTACGTAAGAGAAAGAGGCTGGGAAAACCAGAGAAGGCCTTTCACTTGTTTTAGGTGTAGAGAAGAGGCCATAGGGCTTTTGAGTGTTCCAATTTCAACATGCAAGACAGAAATCAAGGAGGACCATCCAGAGTGAACCTAGCCTAGGCTAACAATGAATTTGAACAAAAAGTACCTCCAGATATGGGAGAAAGGCTCATGATGAGAAGGAAAATGATTATCCCTGGCAACGAGGATGTGGAGGAGAAAGGCACAGATGAATCATGGCTGAGGAACAACATATTTCAGACAAGGTGTACCTTAGGGGGAAAGGTATGTCAGGTAATTGTTGATGGAGGTAGTTGTGAGAATATGGTTTCTAAAGAAATGGTAGATAAACTAAATCTCTAGTGTGAAAAGCACCCTCGTCCTTATCGGATTGCATGGTTTAAAAAGTGAAGTGAAGTCATAGTAGATAAGAGATGCCTTGTTAAATTTTCCATAGGAAATGTCTATAAGGATGAGCTATGGTGTGATGTGATTTCGATGGATGCATGCCACATCCTTTTGGGTCGACCTTGGCTGGATGACCGAAAGGTTGTTCATAATGGGGAAAATAATACTTAGACCTTTTGGAAGGATGGATCTAAGGTAGTTTTATTACCTCTAAAAGGTGATGGAAAAATTTAAAGTATGATGTTTAAAAAAGAACTTGTCAAGGAGATGAAAGTGACAGGGTGTTGATATGCATTGGTACAAAAGGGGAAAGAGGAAGACTTGACTATACCACTAGAAGCAGCTGCAGTATTGGAAGAATATTTAGATGTCATTCCAGAGGAGCTACCTGATGGAATTCCCCCAAAATGAGATATCCAACATCATATTGATCTTATGCCAGGAGCAAGTCTTCCCAATCAAACAACATATAGAATGAGTCCGACACAACATGCAGAATTGGACAAACAAGTGACTGAGCTCATAGAAAAGGGGTTAGTACAAGAAAGCATGAGCCCCTATGCTGTCCCAGCTTTATTAACTCCAAAGAAAGATGGAACATGGAGGATGTGCACAGACAGTCGAGGCATCAATAGGATAACCATAAGGTATCATTTTCCTATCCCATGTTTGGATGACATTCTGGATGTTCTTGCTGGAGCAAAGTATTTCTCTAAGATTGATCTACAAAGTGGGTACCATTAGATCCGCATCCGAGAGGGGGATGAGTGGAAAAAAAACTTTCAAAACTAGGGATGGTTTGTATGAATGGAATCTTATGCTTTTTGGTTTATCCAACACACCTAGTACTTTTATGAGACTCATGAACACTGTGTTGCATCCCCACATTGGTAAGTTTGTGGTAGTTTATTTTGATGATATACTAATTTTTAGTAAGGGAAGGGAAGAACATCTGCAATATTTGAGGATAATATTGGGGGTATTGAGGAGAGAAAAGCTCTATGCTAATTTAAAGAAGTGTAGGTTCATGCAAGAAAGCTTAGTTTTTTCTAGGATTTGTCATTTCTGCAGATGGTGTCAAGATGGATCTAGAGAAAGTTCGAGCCATTCTTGAATGGCCTAGTCCACATAGTATCACCGAGGTGAGAAGTTCCCATGGCTTGGCTACTTTCTATAGAAAGTTCATTCGTAATTTCAGCATCATTGTAGCACCTGTGACAGATTGCACTAAGGGTCGAGAGTTCTCATGGGCCAAAGAGGCTGAAGAGAGTTTCCAATACCTAAAGAAGAAGATCACTAAAGCTCTAGTACTAGCACTACTAGATTTTGACAAAGTGTTTGAAGTGGACTGTGATGCCTCACATGTGGGCATTGGTGTTGTACTTAGCCAAGAAGGTAAACCCATTGCTTTTTTAGTGAAAAATTGAATAATGTGCAGAAGAAATATTTTACATATGATATAGAATTCTATGCAATTGTGCAAGCTTTGAAGCACTAGAAGCATTATCTTGTTTCCAAAGAATTTGTGTTGTTTACGGACCATATTGCTCTGAAATATTTGAATGCATAGAAGAAATTAAACACTAGACATGCAAAGTGGGTCTCTTTCCTACAAGGGTCTACCTTTGTTCCAAACTGTAAATTAGGGAAACAGAATCAAGTTGCAGATGCCTTAAGCAAGCGAGTTGTTCTTCTCAATATCATGGAAATAGAGGTGGTTGGCTTTGATGCAATCAAAGACTTGTATGAATCTGATAGTGACTTTTGGGAAGTTGTTGATCAGTTGAAGAATCCAGTACCTAGACATGCAAACACTATTCAAGGTGATTATCTACTACAAGATGGTTATTTATTCAAGGAAAAGTAGCTATGTGTTCCTGTAGATTCAATGCAAGAAAATATTATTTGGGAATTTCATACTAGTGGTATGGTTGGGCATTTTGGGAAGGATAAAACAATAGCTTTGGTGGCAGATAAGTACTATTGGCCAAAGATGAAGTGAGATATCACTAGGTTTGTGGAAAGGTGTCGAGTTTGTCAAGTAGCCAAAGGGCACTCCCAGAACACTGGATTATACATGCTATTACCAGTACTAGTTAGACCGTGGACAGATTTGAGTATGGATTTTGTGTTGGGATTGCCACATACACAACGAGGTAATGACTCTATTTTTGTAGTTGTGGACAAATTCTCAAAAATGGTTCATTTCATTGCTTGTAAGAAAACTAGTGATGCTACTAGGGTGGCTGAGTTATTCTTTTCTAAGATAGTCAGATTGCATGGGGTTCCTAAAACAATCACCTCTGACCGAGATACCAAGTTCTTGAGTCATTTTTGGTGGACGTTATGGAAGAAAATGGAAAAAAAATTATAGTTCAATAGTGCTTACCATCCACAAATAGATGGTCAAATAGAGGTTGTCAATCATAGTTTGGGTAATCCGTTGTGATGTATTGTTGGAGAGAAACCTAAAAAATGCGATTTGGCATTGCCTCAAGCAGAATTTTCTTATAATAGCTTAGTGAACAGGTCCACTGGTAAGTCACCATTTCAAGTTGTTTATGGACATAACCCTTAGGGTGTTCTCGATTTGGTGTCGCTTCCTTTGGGTGATAGAGTCAGTGATGATGGAGAAGTCTTTGCAGAGTAGCTCCACCAGTTGCAATAAAATGTAAGACATAAGTTGTAGGACAGCAATGAGCGGTACAAAGCTTCTACAAATGCTACTCGAAGGTATCAAGTTTTTAATGCAGGGGATCTAGTGATCGTTTACAACAGAAAGGAGATGTTTCCTATTGGGACTTATCATAAATTGAAATATAAGAAAATTGGTCCCTGCAAGATTTTGAAGAAGATTAATGATAATGCATATGAGGTAGAGCTCTCAAGTGGTCTTGATATATCTCATGTGTTTAATATTTCTGATTTGTATACTTTCCATGGTGATGATACCTTTTTTGAAAAAGAGGATGAGGTAGACTGGACACACACCATACCCATCAAAAAGAGAGAAAATTTTGCATAGATTATAGACAAGAAGACTGTTTAGACTTGTTAGGGTGACTACAACAGATATCTTGTATAGTGGGAAGGGTTGGCATCGACAGATATCACTTGGATTATGGAATGGGAGTTGCAAAAGCTGGATGAGCCTAAAAGGAAGCAGTTTGAGGACTGAAACTCATAAGAGCTTCGTTCTTTTCAAGCAAGGGAGAATGATGTAGGGGCATCTAAGGGTCAAGGTTGTTGACTTAGTTATGGGTTTTAGTCAAGATTTACTTCCAGGGGTAATAACTTTTGACTCGGATGTGGATTTTGGCTGAAATTTTATAGGTAGTTGTGGTAGGAGTTATTTGGATTGTCAATGAGATTAGCTCGATAGGTGGCCATTTCGACATTTTTCTAGGATCCTGAAAACTCATCTTGACCTCTACAATTGGCTTTTAGTGTTTTTTTCCAATTTTTAAAAATTTTTGTTTTTGTAATAAATCCAAAATCGTATCTTTGATTTCGTTGATTAGTTGGAAATTCGTCTTGCCTTAGTTGGGGACTTTTCTTGGGAAAAATTAGGATTCATAGGATAAGATTTTAAAATTACCAAAAATGGAAATTTTTGTTTTTCTCAAAAATCTACCAAATATGGTAATTTTTGAAATTGTAATAAGTAGATGTTTTTCTTCATTGTAGAAGCAAAGTAGAGTTGGAGAATTTTTTTTTAATGAAGAGCTTGGTTATTCTGAAACACTTATCTTGCGTCAAATACATATTTATTGTTTAATGATATTGGGGTTACATCAATACTCAATATCATATTGTACGTCAATTCATTCTTTATAGCAATTTCTTTTTTTGCTCATCAAAGATGTCTCATCTATGGATCTGGCAATTCTTGCCTTCATAGTTTTTTACCTCTCTCTTAAGTTACAGGTGTTTGCATGCAGGTGATTCTTGGGAGCTGTGGGGTTGATTGTTTATCAACTTCAACATGGTATCAGAGCTCTAGATCTTCATGCCCCTATTCTATTATTGACAGATTTGACATTGATTTTCAAATTTGAGCTTTTAGCGATTATTTTATTAGATCTGGAGGGGCCATTTTTTGGGTGCACTTTTAGCCCAAATGGACATCACTGTTGAGCTCAGAGCATTTGAAAACCCCCATATCCATATAAAATATGTCAAGTTTGGATGCTGTTGAAATTTGAGGCAAATTTTTTTTTGCACCCAGGTCGTTTTGACTTGAGTACTCAAAATCGAGACAACCATATTTTTCTAATAAAATGATTATTAGAAAAGTTATTTTTTACCAGCGTTGGGCTTCTGATTTTGTGGTTTCAAACCTACGGCTATGTGTTTTTTGGAGGGAGTGCCTTGATTGGTGGAAGGTTGTTTGCGTACCCTTTATGGATGATGTGGCTACGACTCCTTCATCAAAGATGTGGATGCTGCTAACCTTTGACAACCTTTTTTCCTTGATCCATCCAATTCTTGGTGGATCCTTGGAATGATCCCATGATTTTTGGCTTTCAAGCCACCTTTTTCAACATCCACTCTCTACTATGTCTGCGGGTTTGGCATGCTTGCTAGCCGTGATTGAGCCTCCTTGATATGTGGATTTCCCCTCGAAGCACTCACAATTTTGTTGGGCTTTCTTTTTTGTCCCCTTTGCTCTCGACCCATGTGTTTTGTACGATTTAGAGCACACAACCCCCATCTGCAGGTATAACGCTCTTTGATTGTAATCTCTGGCCCATTTTTTTATGGCTACATGGTGTCTGTGTTCTCCATCAATCGACCTGCCTACATAGGTCTCAAATTTGATGGCCATATTGGTTGTTTTTGCACTTTTTAACTGTATATGGTAGGTTGAAAAATTATAAGACCGTATGAATTGATAGACTAAAATTTTAGAGGACCATCAATATGACAAATAAATTTATTAGTAATCCATTAATTCTTGTTATAGGCAACTTAGTATTATATTTAATAATATACCAAAATATGATTTTATAATATGTATAATATATATGCATGATAAAAATATATTTCGTTGTCAGAAAAGTTGTAAGACTCTTCCCTCATAATTATCTTTTCTTGTTAGTCCTCATCTTTTTTTATAAAAAAAATATAATATTTTCTTTTGCAATTTAATTTTACACATTTTAAAATTTGTAACTAGTGGATAAGCTATTAAAATGAGAAAATTATATATGAATTTAGTTGTTTCTAAAATAACTTTGGGAAACTTTCCTCTTCTTACTCTAAATATTTTGGGAAACTTCCTTGCCTTTCCCTCTTCTTATATCCATCACTTATTTTAAACTTTTCATTATTTTCTATTACATAGTCTTCTTTCTATCTCTCTTTGTTTGCATAATGTGGGAAATGAGCTCTTACCACAAAGAAAAAAGATGATGCTCATGTTTGTCAATAGTTTAGTGGTTTGTTATAACTTTGCATTCACTCTTTATGGATTTATGTATGCAGTCTAGACAATGATGGCATGTAAGGAAAATACTTTCCCAGGGTAGTTATGGGGAGTCTGATGTTCATTACTTTGTGCTAGGTTCTTGCATCTGTACATCAATCAATACACTTTGTAGTGAAGTTGTGAACAAGATTTTATTGTGTTTGTACTACATATCTCTTTTAATTGATGGAATTAATCAAAATGTATGGTCAAAAGTATAACAATGCAAGCTTCTCAACCATCTCAGGTCAGCTAATGGAGTTATCCATGATTTTAGCTTTGGGCATTGTAAGTTTAGTGGGTTGCACAAGGAAAATGGTTTGAGTTAAAATTGAAAAATATTTCACCCAGTAAAAGTACTCTACTTAGAACAAAACATGACATAAATTAGTAATATTTGTAAAAATCTCAAACATGTTTCTAAATTAATATTTATATTTCCTAAAATATTTTAAAATTCATCTCAACATTTTATCTTCATTTTAACTTTAAATAAGATCTATGCTTACATTATTAATTCTCATTTTGTATTTTAATTTTAAATCACATGTCCTATTGGCATACTTGTTGCATGTACAAAAACATGTGAGTGCTAGTTTTATACATGTTTCTATTTTGATGATTGTCTATTTATATTAATTCATAATCTTTGTTGAAATAAGAATATAATGAATTTTGAAAACTTATTTTTATGTATTTTTATATTACTTATTACATAATTTTATTAATTTAAAAATCTCTTCAAGTAATATGAACTTATAAACTTTTTCTTTTATTTGAGATTTTTGTATATATTACTAATTTATAATTTTAAGATCTTCATTAAGAATTTTACACATATTATTAATAATAATTTATTATTTTTATTTATAAAATATTTAAATTTAAAATGATCTCTTAAATTATCTTAAAACCAAAAAAATTGACAATCAATTTTTTTATTAAGCCATCAAATGAAAGGCATGAATTTTTTTTAACTGTCATTCAAAAATGATATGACAGGCAGGGGCAACCATCAAATTCCAGGCCTATGCCTACACATGGTTATTTTCCATGCAATACACAATTTTATTGTGTGTTAGGCAGATTTTTTTGGGGATTGCAAATGCCTATCACACACTTGGTTACCGCCGCATGTGTATGTGGCACTGGCATCGTCAAGGAAAGGTGCATGGCATTGGTTTTTATCTTCACATGGAGAAAGAATGGGTTTTTTGGGTGTCAAATGGCCTTTTCTTATGAGTGTGGGGATATTTTTATGGAATTTCTGAGCCTTTTTTTGGCACTCTAGTCAGTGGCAGATCTAATTGGGCAGTATGGAGATTTGTGGTTTGGAGATATTCTTGGCCCTCTCCATTTTTGCATGCCACCTTTTGCTTATCGCTTACAATTTTTGCCAGTGGACATGGACAGTATGCTCGCTCCTCAAAATTTGGACTATGGTTCTGTATGTTTGGGGAGTTTTTTTTGGCTCCACACATTTTGAGACCTCTGATAGTTTTTATACCAAAAGGCTGCGAACGACTTCTAAATGTTCCTCTCGAATTGGAGGGCTCGATCAAGTGTGGACTGGAGGAGTTTTGGCATTTATTTCAAGCTCCACTCATGCAACTCAAGTCATCGAGCCTTGTTCTTGAGCTCACTAGAGATACATTACCAGACCCTTCACTACTACCATGCTCAGGAGGAGTAGACCAGTCCATTGGGGAGGAAGCTTTTACCATATTTTGACATGTCTAAACATTTTTGGAAGATCATTTTAAATAGATCTCATTAATGCGTTAATTTGCGGCATAGACCATAAATCAGTTATGATACTTGCTTTCTACAGTTTGAGCCCATTTTCACCTTGGTGGCTTTCTTTGAGGGAAGTTATTTCCATTTTTTTTGACATGTGGATTATTTTGGCCACTGGTTTTTAATTAGCATCGACCCTTAGTTTTTCGACTCTTGTTTTTGGTGGTCGAATATTTTTTTTGAAAGGGATCATTTTTATGGCATTTTTTTTGCCTCGACAACTATTTGACCATCAACTTTGGACTCGTTATTCGCTGACATCAACACCATGTCAGTACTGCATCACTACTTCGTGTCACCTCCTCGGCCTCTATTTGGACCTATCTTTGATTTTTTGCTCATATCTTAGCCATACAGACTTCATTTTTTGCAAACAAGATATCACTAGAAAGTTGAATCTGAGCCCGTCACTGTGGTACTAGTAGTTTTCAGTTTTGATGTTGTTTTGATACATTTTTCTATTGTCAAAATCTTGAGTTCTTTTTTGCACTCCAGAAGGCATATCCTGAGCATCCGATCTCCGATTAGGAAATTCTTTATATCATTGAAAAGCTCTTTTTGAGCTCTTTCTAGTAATGCTGGTTATTTTTCTAGATTATACTCCAGGCACATTCTATTCAATCTTCTGCATGTTTGCATTCTGGTGGATAACTTGGTTGTTTTAGGTCTAGGGATTGATTTCTTTGCTTCAAATGATTTTTCATGACTTGTACTATCTTTTGTATTAGTCGTATGCCTTTTCTAATCATTGTTGATATCATTTGTAAGAATTTTTATGTAAATGCATTGAGATAAAGTGTCACTCTTGCATTTCGGGATCTTGAACATTGTTTTGAGTCAATTATACTTGCACTATTTTATAAAGTGCCATAGGGGGATAGTTGTATGCCGCTTTTGTGCCCTCTTCCTTTTTGCCCCATGTTGTGTCAGTGACATATGCCTTTATAGGTGTTTGTACCTTTTCCACTCTTTCACTATTCTTGGTTCTTTTTGTAGAGGATTTTGGCCCACTTTTTCAGTTGCTTGTCACCTCACCCCATTTGCATTAAATGGGGGAGTTATTCTGGTGTTTCTAATGCTTCCTTGGTTTGATGGTTTGATTGAGTGAGCTATGTATTTAGTATTTGATCCTATATACTAGACGATTGCAATGGCTGGCTATCTATGCATTTTGGTGAGATGAATCATCTGCCATATAGACACTCTTGGTTTGTGCCTTCTATTTCTATGGAAGATCTTTAGATCAACAGTTTCTTTCTGACAGAGTTTGTATTTAGTATTTGATCCTATATACTAGGTGATTGCAATGGCTGGCTATCTATGAATTTTGGTGAGATGAATCATCTACCATATAAACACTCTTGGTTCATGTCTTCTATTTCTGTGGAGGATCTTCAGATCAACAATTTCTTTCTGATAGAGTTTGTGGCTTCTTCATACTTCAGTGATGTTCTTCATGATCTTCTCTTTGTTCCTATTTTCTAAGACATTCCTCTAGTTGGAGGCTTCTTTAGTCCTTCACTAGGTTTTCAGTTATCTCTTTTTGGAGAGGGGTTTTTCCCACTAGGTTTTCTCCTTTATCTCTAATTTATAGATATTACTTTGTACATGGGTACCTAACATGGCCTTGTTGCCGAGACCCATTCTAAATTTCATCTTAGTTGTTGTGAGCTTAAGTGCATTCTCCTAAGTTGCACTTAAGGGGGGGTGTTAGAGTAAATAATTATTATTTATGCTTTTACTTAAGTTTACTTAGGTTAAATGTATTGGTCACCTAGGAGTTAGCATAGTTTCACATGTTGACTTGTTGACAACACAGACGTTTGTGTACATGTTTTAAACACCTTGTCATACTTATCCTTTCACCTACTTGGAGGGTAATCCACCTTTCCCTGACGTATGCTTAGTTGTCATGCTTATCTCCTAGCATCTTCTAGCTTTTTCTAGAAGCTTCCTAGAGGCCTTTATATTCAGGCTCTCCTATTGTAATTTCATACTCAATATCATATTGTAAATCAATTCATTCTTTATAGCAATTTCTTTATTTGCTCATCAAAGATGTCTCATCTATGGATTTGGCAATTCTGTAAGGAAACTTGGCAAGAAAGAATATAACCGTTTCCACATAACTCATAATAGATATGAAATAAACACAAAATTAAAATCCACATGCAAGATAATAGACAACATACCCAAAAAATTGTGACACAAGATATACCTTGGGAAACCCTCATTGAGGGAAAAAATCAGCCTCCAAAAGCATCCATCACCATGTATTATTCAACAAAAAATACCATTGCCATACAACCATGGAAGCCTTCATGGCCATAGCCACAACCGAGAAAACTATGTGAACAAGCATGAATCCACACATCCCATGCCATGCTTCCAACCTTCACAAATGCTCCCTTGGCTAACCTGTCAAGCCTTGTCCTGCTTGACTCTTGCCTTTCTCACTCTCACTCTACAACAACTACCCTTGTGGCTACTTATATAGTAGCAAGTCCCACAAAACCACTAAGTGGTATTACATAAACCATGTGCTACCTAACCCACTGACCCCACATTTAATATTGGGCATTTAATTCTTTTCTCCAATATTAAATAATTACATGAAATATTTTCACAATGTTACAATACAACTCATCAAGAATATTCTATTAGAATCTTTACATGTTGCATGTCCATCTAGATGCAACATTACATAATAAAATAAAATAATAAAATATAACAATATTATGCAATGTGTGCAACACACATTATCTCAGCAAATTATTGCTTCCATAGTTTTTTGCCTCTCTCTTCAGTGACATGTGTTTGCATGCAGGTGATTCTTGGGAGCTATGGGGTTGATTTTTTATAAACTTCAATAGTGGTTGGGTACCTATGTAGATTGATGAGATAGATCATTTACCATATAGAAACTCTTCTTTTTGTTCATACTTTGGATGCAGTCTTCCATGTTTGATTGATCAACTCTTCAAGCATTGGTGTTGTATGTCGTCTATATCTTTGAGTTTAGTTGGTTTCCTTTGTGTGCCTCCTAATTCGAGTAATGTCTTATGAGAGCACTCATGTAGATTATATTCTTCTCCACCTAGTCAGGTTCTATTACATGGAGGTTCTTCTGATCAATAGTTACTTTTTGATAGAGCTTTGCAACTTCTACATGCTTTAGCAGTGTTCTACATGATTATCCTTTTGTTCCTTTCTTTTGGGACATTCCCTAGTTTGGAGATTTCTTTAGTCCTTCACTAGTTATTTCAACATTCTTTCTGTCTCCTTTTGGAGTAAGGTTTTTCCCATCTAGTTTTCTCTATTTCTACTCTTTACATAGATTTGGTTGTGCTTGGGTACCTCATCATGCCTTGTTTGTTGAGACCCAAATTTACTTTTAGTAGTAGTTTTTAGGTTTTTAACTACTCCCTAAGTTTATCTTAACGAGGGGTGTTAGGGTGATAATATTTTCTAATTAACTCTATTTCACTTAAGATAAACTTTAGACACATATTAATTAAGTATTTTATTAATTATTATCATACAACCTAGGTTTTACCTTTTACAATTTTGATCTCATTTATAAGGATGATCTTTCTTTATAATTAATTCATTCACTTTGATAATAGCAATTTCTCTTTTTTCTCATCAAGAATGTCTCATCTATGGATTTGGGAATTCCAGCCTCCATAGCTTTTGCTTCTCTCTTTCTGTAACGATGTTTTCATGTAGATGATTCTTGGGAGCTATGGGGTTGATCTTTTATCAACTTCACTAGAGAATATACGTAAATGTAAAGTACTCTATTGTATTTTAATTTTATCTTAATGCAAAAGTCAATCTTATAATGATGACAAGTCTTAAAATATTAGATTTGCATCTCTATTTGAAGAATAAACAAAAGAAACATAAACCCAATAAAAAACTTAAAAATTTAGAATATAAAATTAGAATTTATTCTTTTCTAAGATAATTATTCAATAATTGTACACGAAACACAAGCATCTAATGTACAAAATGATCCAAGCCCTCTCATTGTAGTGTGAAGAATATAAATCCCCTTTCTCGATTCTAGGAAAGGAAGAGGAAAATAAATGGAATCATCTCTGAAGAAATCTGTAAGAAACACAAAAATAAGAAAGTTAAGCTTTCATTGTTGCTCTTAAAAAATCATGAAATCTAAGGGAAAAATTGAATGATATATACTTACTGGAGAATATGTATATACTCTAAAAATAAAGTTAATGACTAGACCCAACATTGAATGACAATAAATAAGCCAAAAAAAGGAGCATAAAAATATGAACAAATTTTAGGTTAGGGCCTTTTTCCATTGCAAATGCTTACCTCAAAGCCACACCACTACCCATAAAACTATAATAATTGGGTTTACCTAAGAAGGAAAAATATAAGAGATAAACTATTAGAAGAGAGTACTAAAAATGAAAAAAAGAATGATTGTCACACCTTTTTATTCACAGAAGAAGCACTTACCTCTTTTCTACCACAAACTTCCAAAAGGTGCTAAACAATGAAAGACTTCAAAGAATGGAAAAAGTCTTGGTCAATCATTGATATTTAAAGCAATTAGATGGTTCTAGAGAAATGCAGTAAAATTCAGCATTGATCAAGGCCCCACAAAGTCTTTCATAAGAGCTTTATTTAATGAAAATGTATATTCTCACCCATATGTGAGAGTAGATGGCATTTTGTGCAATTCGCGAGCAACCTCTACAATGACTGTTCACAATATTAATAATATAAGGAAAAAGGGATTAAATGTTTTTCTTAAAAAAATTGAGAATTAAAGTTTTAAATTATGAATGTTTATATTATATAGAAAATTGCAAACATTCAATAATCTCATTCATAAATGTCACAAAACAAATTAACATCTATTGGGTACCATAGTTTCCCATCTATGTGAAATAATAAACACTGAGCTAATTTTGATAAGGCATATATGTTTGTTAATATGTTTATTTTTCCTAAAAAAAAACTATTGTTGAATGCTGATAAAAGTAAAATTGAAAATTTAGAATTTTTTTTGGATAATTTTCAACATTAAAAGTAGAGTTTGTTGTTTAAAAGAAAAAAATATTTTGAGAACAAAGAATGAAAATTAGGATTCATTTCAAATTTACTATAGATAAAATATAAATAGCTAATTAAATTTAAATATAAAAATATCATTTAAAAATTATCGTAAATAAATATACTTAAATTAATACAAAACATTTCTACAAAGTGAATAAAAATCATTTTCTGTCTAACTATTTTGTTTAACATGGCTCACTTATACTTTAAAATAATAATCTAAATGTAAGTTAATTACAAAATGATACAAGAATAAAAAATTAATTTAATGAACAAGAAGATTGTTATAGATGTTTTAAAAGTAACAACAAGAAAAAATGAAAATAAGATAATCAAACATAATTTATTTTGTTGTGTTGAAAAGTCTAGTATTATTTTGGCCTTTTTAGCATATCCTAATTAGCGAGTCAATTTTCCTCTATCTACGAGTGGCAAACATAATCTTATGAGGTGCACTCCACCAAGGTAGAGCATCTTCCTATCACTGACTGAGGAAAAAGCAGCTACATTTTGTTTTAATGTACATAATACCAAAAAAGAAGTTCTAATTGAATCCATGTAGTAATAAAAGAGAAGGGACCGAGAAAAGTTTGTAGGGTCCCTTTCACATCACTTCCTTGTTTCTCTCTCCTTCTCTTTTCTTATTCATTTCCTATCCTTAGCATTGTCCCTTCCATGCCACATTCTTCTTTCTCCCTCCTTGTCTTTCTTGTTCTTTCTCTTTTGTACTTTGGCTCTTGTTCTTGGATGGTAAGAAAAAAGGAGAAGATAAGCATGTCATAATAATTAGTCTAAGAAATGACTGAATACTACTAAGATTCAATACAAATATTAGCTACTAGCTCAGACGACTTAAACATCACACACTAAGCTTCATTTGAAGACAAAGTGTTAAATAGTCAAAGTTGACTTATTTTTTCCAAGCTTAATTTTCTCCTTAGTGTGATGTTTAAGGGTGGCCATTGTGGCTTTCTTCCTTTCATTAGATCCAACCTACTTTGCAATTGAAAATTTTCCTACATTTTGTTCTAATTCGAGTTTTGCATTTGGCTTCCTCCTCATATGCACAGGAGAGATTAATCTCATATCAAAATAATATGATGCATTCATTAGCCACATAGGCCTTGATGTAAAGGACACCCTTGCTAAATAACTCTATGACCTTCTCAAGGCTAGAGAGTACAAAGCATTTCTAGATCATGAAGAGATGGAAGGGGGAGATTCTACTCCTGCTGCTATAAGAAATGGTATAAGCTCATATGTTGTCCAAATTGCCATATTTTCCAAAGGATATGTGTAGTCTTCATGGTGTTTAGTGTTAGTTTTAGGTAGCTTGGATAGTTGTTTGTCCATATGTGATTAATTGGAAAATAATTTTTAGAGTTATGAAAAATATTTATTGATTAATTGACTCCTTCTAGAAGCCACTAGTAACCTATTGGTTAGGTTGTTTAAATCGAGAAGCAACTAGAAACTTCTTGGTTAGGAAGCAACTAGAAACTTCTTGGTTGAGTTGTCTTGATCAAGAAGCAACTAGAAACCTCTTGGTTAAGTAGTAAAAAGGGGGTCAAGGGAGGCATTTGGAGAATAGAATAGAGGAACACAAGTTGTAGAAGCATTTGTAGTGTTAGCAAATGAGTTTGCAGTGATAGAAAACAATCTTGCAGTGTAAGCAAGGGCGCAATGATAGCGTTGGGGATAGCAGTGGGGAACATCAATAGGAGAAATTAGGTGGTTGTCTGAATTTTTTCAGTGAGAGGCAAGGAATTTTGTATCTCTTGATTTGTTGAAGTTAATATATTTTTCATCTACAAAACTAGTTTTCCCTTAGGGGTTTTTTTAGGGACAATTTGTCTAAAAATATTGTGTTCTTTGTGTTGTGAATTTATTTTTGTATTTTATTGGTGAAGTTGTAGTTGAGTTAATTTTTGATATTAGTTGGGAATTTATTTTGAGAAGTTTAATAATCGTTTACGATAGGAGATTAATAATCAGTGACTGCAATAGTGTTAATTTTCACATGGTATCAAAGTAGTGTTGAGGGTAGAAGAGTTTTGCCCTAAGAAAGAAATTAAGGGTTTATATAACCTAGTGTGATCTCTTTAGATTTATTATTGCTTTAACCCCTTGAGATGGCTTCAAATGGTTTGAGAGACTAGGAAAAATTGGATGGTGCCTCAAATTTTGGTTTCTGGAAGGTCAAAATTTCTTTATTATTGGAAGAGAATGGTATCAAGGATTATGTTACCAATGTTGTACCTATACCAATCGATGTGACACAACTTGTAGCATATATGAAGGACGATGCCAAGGTGAGGAGGATTAGCCTTGATGGTGTCAAGGATCATATTGTTCCACATATCTCAAAGCTAGACATGATTAATAAGATGTGGGATGCCATTATGAATCTATACCAAAATGCTACCACCAACAGGAAGATGATTCTCAAAGAGAAGCTAAAGGATACCCAAATGAACTAGGGAGAAGATGTTACAAGTTACCTCACTAGGCTTAGACTTGTCAAGGATGAGTTAGAAGCTATTGGAGATAGTCCAAGTGATGATGAGTTAGTGAGAATAGCCCTAAATGGGTTTTCTAAATAGTGGAGTGTTTTTATTCAAGTTGTTAATAGATGAGATACCTTATTGAGTTGAGATCAACTATGGACTAATTTCAATCAAGAGGAGTTTAGACTAAGTCATGTCAATGGGACCAACAAGAGTAAAAAAAGTGAGGTGGAACAGGAAAACATTACCCTAGTAGGGAAAGGGAAAGAAAGGAAGGGATCTAGCAAAGGATCAAATTCATAAAGTGAAAAGAAGAAGGAACTTTCTAAGGTCAAGTGCTTTGGTTTTCATGAGTATGGTCACTATGTCAATGATTGCCTAGAAAGGAAGAAGGCAAAGAAGCAGGTGGTAGCTTCAGCAAGTGTAGATGAACTCTCTAGTAGAATGGATGATGAGTTTGCACTTATAGCTTGTATGGTGAGCTCAACCTCATAGACTATCTAGTATATAGATAGTGAGGTGTCATTTCATATGACAGGAGTTAGAGAGTACTTCTCCAGTTATAAGGAGGAGAACACCAATGTCCAAATTTCTATGGGAAACTTGTCCAAACTCAACCCAGTTGGGAAAGGGATTGTTTAGTTTCAGAGGGAGAATGGAAAGATAATTCTAGTTCATGATGTGTTGCATGTGTTGAGATTAGGTATGAATATGATTTCTATATCTATTCTTCAGGATAGGGGTTATAATTTACTCTTTAGAGGGACACACATTGATTCTCACAAGGTTTGGAAATCATGCATAACTATTGGAGTTAAGAGTGGTCACCTTTACAGGTTTTAGTTTGATACTCCTAAGGCACTCATGAGAATCACTAATCCTAGATATCTTGGAGAGCTATGGCATAGGAGGATGGGTGATATTCATCATGGAGCACTCAAATTTCTTCATGAGATAGTGATAGGTATTCTAGAGGTGAGCACGGAGCATGATGATGTATGTAATGGATGCGTATTGGGGAAATTTGCAAAAGCATCTTTTCCAAGGAGTGACAATAGATCTAAAGGTGTTCTTGATCTAGTACATTTAGATGTATGTGGACCGATGTCAGCAAAGTGTATCACAAGATATGAGTACTATGTTACTTTTATCGATAATTTTTCTAGGAAGACCTAGATATACTTCTTGAAGACCAAGGATGAGATTTTTAGTCGATTCCAAGAGTTCAAGGCTCTAGTGGAGGACTCAACAGGAAGGAAGATAAAAGTTCTTTGGTTAGACAATGGAGGTGAATACAAAAGAAATGACTTCCAAGAGTTTTGTACCAGGGAAGGAATTAAGAGAGAGTGGATTGTTCCTTACAATCCACAATGGAATGGAGTTTCTGAGAGAAAGAACCATTTAATATTAGAGGCGGAAATATCTATGCTACATGACCAGGATATGCCCCGCTACTTATGGCCAGAAGTGTGTAGTACAATAATCTACATTCAGAACAGGGTTCCACACAAGGAACTAGGGAGGATGACACCAGAGGAAGCTTTCATAGAAAAGAAGCCCAAAGTTAGGGCCATTTTAGAATATTTGGGAGTTTGGCATATTTTCATATTCTAGGTGATACACGTACCAAGTTAGATCAAACTATAGAGAGGGGGTACTTTGTTGGGTACAATGAGACCTCAAAGACATATAGAATTTTTATCCCTAGGACTAGGAGAATTATTGTTAGTCCTGATGTCAAGTTTATGGAGGACAACACATTTATAAGGTCTAGAGATTTTCCAATAGATGATTAGAGTGAGCAACCAATGGAAGCTTCAAGGCCTAATCAAGAGTAGAAAAGCATAGGTATAGTTACCAGTGCAAGTGTAGGCACAGATGGTGAAGTTTTACAAAGCAAGGAGGAATAGGTGCAACAAGAAATGCATCTAGAAAACTTAGAGGTTGATATTTCATCCTCTACAGTTGGTAGTAGGAACCGCGAGGTTTAAGAGACACTAAGGGATACTTAGGAGTTTGTTTTAGCTCCTAGGAAGAGTACTAGATAACAGAGACAACAACCCAAGTTCAATGACTGTGTAGCATTAGTTAGTCAATTGGTAGATAGTGAACCTTCCATCTATCAGGAGGTTGCAGAGCATTGGGTATGGAAAGATGCTATGGTTGAGGAGTATTCCTCAATAATGCAAATTGTTGTGTGGAAAGTAGTTCCTAGACCAACAGATAGGGCAATAGTTGGATCACGCTAGATCTATAAGATAAAGCATAGTTTTGATGGTAGCATCAAGAAATACAAGGAAAGTTTTGTGGCCATGTTGTTTTCTCAGAAGGAGGGAATAGACTATGAGGATACATTTGCTTTAGTGGCTAGGTATACTTCTATATGAGCTATGATCTCATTTGCAGCATAGATGGGATGTCAGATCCATCAAATGGATGTCAAGACAACATTCATTAATGGTGAGTTAAAGGAGGAGGTATACATAGAGCAACCATAAGGCTTTGTAACACATAGCAAAGAGACCAACATATGTAGATTGAAAAGAGCACTATATAGACTCAAGCAGGCTCCCAGAGTGAGGTATGAGCGCATTGACACATACTTGTAGGAAATGGGCTTTGTGAAGAGTGAAGCGGATGCTAATCCCTACTACTTGGTGGTTGGGGGTGAGATTCTCATTCTTGTTCTTTATGTGGACAACTTGTTTCTTATAGGTTTACTAGGGCTCATAGAAGACTGCAAGAATGACCTTGCAAAAGAGTTTGAGATGAATGACTTAGGACTTATGCACTACTTTCTAGGCATGGAGGTGTGGCAGATAGATGGAGAGATTTTTCTTGGTCAAGGTAAATATTACATTGAAATTTTGAAGAGATTTAGGATGGAGGATTACAAAGCCATGTCTACATCCATAATCACGAATTGGAGGAAGGTAGATACATCTATGGAGAAGGATGTAGATCCCACCTTATATAGACAGTTGATTGGTTCACTTATGGATTTGGTCAACACTAGGCTAGATATAGCATTTGCAATAAACTCTCTTAGTCAGTTCATGGTTGAACCAAAGAGAATACATTGGACAACAATCAAGCATGTATTGCGTTACTTGCACGGTACAATTGAGTATAGAATTAGATAAATTTGAGATGAAGGTATCAGGTTGATTGCTATACTAATGCAGATTGGGAAGGAAGTACAACAGACAAACAAAGCATTTTAGGGTGTTTTTTTAGTTTGGGATCAAGAGTTGTATCTTGGTTTACCGAGAAGTAGAAATCCATGGCTCTGAGTTTAGCAAAAGTAGAATAAACAACAACTAGCATGGTGACATGTGAAGCTATATGGCTTTGGAAGTTGTTAGTAGCCTTGTCTGGTTAGAAGGTTGAGACTACTATGATACACTGCGACAATCAAAGTTGCATCAAGTTGTCTGAGAATCTAGTGTTTCATGATAGGTCTAAACATATAGACATCATATATCACTTCATCAAAGATTGTGCACAATGGGGGGTTGTTTAGCTACAATACATACCTACAAAGGAATAGGTAGCAAACATTCTGACAAAGGCATTGGGGAAGGAAAAATTTATCTTCTTCGTAGATAATTTCGGTGTCATGCAGAAAAACTTCCTTGCTAAGAGAGAGTGTTAGTTTTAGGTAGCTTGGACAACTATTCATCCATATGTGATTAATTAGAAAATAATTTTTAGAGTTACGAAAAATATTTGTTAATTAATTGACTCCTTCTAGAGGTCACTAGTAACCTATTGGTTAGGTTATTTTAATCGAGAAGCAACTAGAAACTTCTTAGTTGAGTTGTCTTGATCAAGAAGCAACTAGAAACCTCATGGTTAAGTAGTATAAAAGGGGGTCAAGGAAGGCATTTGGAGAAAAAAATAGAGGAACACAAGCTATAGAAGCATTTGTAGTGTTAGCAAATGAGTTTTTAGTGATAGAAAATAGTCTTGCAATGTTAGCAAGGGCATAATGATAGTGTTGAGAATAGCAGTGGGGAATATCAACAAGAGAAATTAGGAGGTTGTCTGAATTTTCTAGTGAGAGGCAAGGAATTTTGTATCTCTTGATTTGTTGAAGTTAATATATTTTCTATCTATAGAACTGGTTTTCCCTTAGGGTTTTTTCCAAGGACAATTTGTCAAAAAATATTGCGTTCTTTGTGTTGTGAATTTCTTTCCGTATTTTATTGGTGAAATTACAGTTGTGTTATTTTTCAATATTAGCTAGGAATTTATTTTCAGAAGTTCAATAATCATTTATGAGAGGAGATTAATAATTAGTGATTGCAATAGTGTTATTTTTCACATTTAGACGAGCTTCTTCTTATGTTAGAAAAAATTGATGAAGGGGCCCTATTTATTCCAATCTTCTACAATGTGAAGCCTTCGGAGCTTTGTCATTTGGAGAACGATAATTGTAACTATGTTGCGACATTTTCTTATTATCAAAATAAAGGTAGGAATCTTGATCAGTTGGATGCTTGGAAGAAGGTCCTTGAATCTACTACAAACATATCAGGTTATGAGCATAACCGAACCCAAGGGTTAGATTATTTCCATTTGCTTTCCTATTTTGCTATGCTACATGATATTCATTTTAGCTTATTAGAGTGATCAAAGTGCCAATTTGCATTTGGTTAAATTTGCACATAATTTGAATCACATTCACTAATTTATCATCAAGAAATAGGTAAATTCATGGTAGTCAAATTAAGAAATCATAATACATGATAAAATCTTTAAAAATACTTTCACTATAAATTCTTATCATACCAACCACCACTATTTTCTTTTGATTTTATTTTAATCTTCTTTCTCCCCTCCAATCTTAATTTTAGTTAAATGCTTGTTTCTCATAAATTTATTTACTCCTTCATAAGGCCATTCTACAATCATTTATCATCATAATTATTTTAAACATGCCCTTCAAATCCTACAACAAAAGTGCCTACTTTAGGTGGTCCAACATGAGTTTTCTTGGCGCTTTGAAATGCACAATCTTGGATGACAAATGGCAAATGAGTTGGGCCCTCCTAGGCTATGGAAACCAAACATTCTTAGATCTATGGTGAGCTTATTCTCTACATTATAATAAAATTTCAATGTATTTATAGTTATTTTTCAGCCAACCACGCTTACCATTCCAGATCCTTATTTTTATGCAAGAAGCGGAAGGATTCAAACGTCTCATAGAAAACACAAAGGCCTAGTGTTCCAATTTGTTCTGAGATTTGTCTGTCAATGCCAAAATTATATATTTTACAAGTAATTTGAATGACTGCATAGAATGAATCCATGAAGGATAGTTTTTATATAATATATATTTGTCAATCTTGGGAAATTTTATAAGTTGATTGCATTTCTATAATAAAATTAAAACATAATTTAAGTTGCATTGGTTGGAATAAACTGCTCCATGTAAAATTTCCAGTGGGATTTTAAAATTCTTTGTTGGACATTGTACTCATGTTGTCCTTTGTAGTAAAAAAAAAATCTTTAATACATTGTTTTTGGCTTTATTCATATATGAAATTGTTATGGACTAGCCTTAAAACCTCTATATTAGCTCTCTTTCAGTTTACATGGTAATAAAAATTTGTTAACTTAAATCCTCTCATGTCCATAACATGACTTCTAACTTCTAATTCTTGTAACCTATATTTTTGAAAATATGTTGAATATTCCATCTCTGGTTACTTTGTTCTATTTGTTGAAATATTTAATGCGTAGGCAGTTTCCACTAGAGCCAAACACCCACCTACCACTTTGACGACCTGCACAATAGTCAGAAACATTGAATGCATGGTAGGTGAGTTCAAATTTGAAAAGAGAGGGAAAATGTTTTTGTCAAGAGACAAAAGGAATGAATCTGATTCATTCGAGTATGCAGAGGTAAGTAGAGGAATTGGATCAGTTGCAGAGCAAAGAAGTGAAGAGAATAGAGTAGAGAAGGAAATCGATCAACAGATCAATTCAGAGTTCAAAAGATAGAACGAAGGTTCAGTCTCGTGTTTGCAGTTACATGTGTTGGACTCTTTGTTTATTTTGTAAGTTCATTTTGATTCAACTTGTGAAGTAGTGATTTCTCTAAGCATTGTTGTATGTAGCCATTAGAGCTGTAAGTTTAAAATTTAAGGTTTTACGAGTTTGAAGTTTTTAGAGTTTGTTTAGTTGAAGCTAAATGCTCCCAAATTTGTAATAGTTTTGTTGAATATAAGCAAGAAAGCAAGTAGGCATACTTGACTATCTACTGTGTTCTTTCTATTTAACATTACATATTTTATACTTTAGATTTCACAATTGCAAGTTTTTTGAAATTATCCTCTTTGAGTTTTAATGGCAGTTTGTTATACTACTCAATGAGTCTAGTCTTTGACTAGGTTCTATCTCTGTTATTATTGCAAAGCTCACTCAACATTCTCTATTGCTGAGCTAACTTGGCATCCCTTATTGCTGAGTACACTTGACATATATTGTGTCGAGTTGCTCTTAGTGTCAAGTCACTCGGCTCCTTCATGTGTCAAGCTTACTTGACATTGTCCTTTTGTCACTTGGTACCCTCTTGTGTCTAGAAAGTCTGTTAGCATTGTTTTGTGCCAAGAAAATTTTGTAAAGAGTTGTGATTTATTTTTCAAATGGTATCAAAGCTTTGAGGCCCCACATCCATAGTGAGTTAGGGCATTTGTTTTCTGAAAAATTTGACATGGTAGAAGATGCAAGAAAGATATGGTAGCAACCACCATCCTTTAATGGACAAAATTATGGCACATGGGAAAAGAAGATGAAAACTATAATGATTGCTAATGACTTGTGGGAGTTTGTGATCAATGGATTCAATGATGTTGTAGTCCCAATACTGTATGCTTCCCTCAAAAATTCACAATAGACTCAATTGAAAGAGTCAAGGAGAAAGGATGCCAAGACATTAAGTCTAATCGAGGTAGTAATGACAGAGATAGCCTTTCCCAAGATTGTAGTAGCAGATTATGGAAAGGAAGCATGGGATATCCGTGAGAAAAACTTCAAGGGGACTGATATGGTTAGAGTAGTGAAGCTACAAATGATAAGAAGAGAGCTTGAGAACCTTTAGACGAGGGACAATGAACCTATTGCAGAGTTCAACTCACAAATCTCCACTTTGATAAACTAGCTCAAATCAAATGGAGGAGATTATGAAGAGCAGAGGATTTTGGAAAAGATATTGAGGAGTTTACCTCAGAAATATGACAATCTTGTGATGACCATAGAGGAAGTAAAGGACCTCACCACATTGACCATGGATGAGTTGATGGGAACTCTTCAAACCCATGAGCACTGGATAAACAGATCAGCAACAACTTCCCAAGAGCAGTCTTTCAAGGCTCAAGAAAATTTAAGAGGCAGGGGGAGAGGAAGAAATAGCTCTAGTAGAGGCTCAAGAAGTAGAGGTCATGGAAGGAATGGTCAAAGGAATGCTGGTGCAAAAAGCTCAGGATGAGCAAGCAAGCAAGAGGGAGCAAGTACCTCTTAAAATAACTCTAGAGGAGGTAAGAAGAATTGCAACTCTAATAAGAGAGATGTTGAATGCTACTACTGTCATAAGTATGAGCATTATGCTAGTGAATGCTGGACGAAGTAGGGTGATCATTCAGAGTAGAATGCTAATGTGGTTGATGTGAACATGATAAATGCAATCAATACCACAACCTTCATCATGTGTAACATTGGTGAAGAAGGAATCCCTAAGGTATGGTACCTGGACAGTGGTTGTAGCAACCACATGAGTGGTAATGAAATTTTATTTTCTTTCAGTGATAAGATTTTCAAGTCTAAATTTAAGATGAGAAATAATGGAACCATTCCCATAGTGGGCAAAGGATCTATCATGGTCTGCACCAAGCAAGGTGAGAGGAAGGAAATACAAAATATGTATTTTTCCCCTGATATGAAGCATAACTTGATGAGTGTCAATGACAACTCATTCAAAATGGATACAAGGTGCTGATGGAAAATGAAAAGTGTGTCATTTATGAGAATGATGGGAGTAATAGATTACTTGCAGCAATACAAATGACAAAGAACCAGATGTTCCCCTTGAGGATAGAGACATGTTTCTTTTCTCAAGTTAATGTTGCACCTCCCAAGCATGCATTACATTAACAATTAGCTCTTAGGAGCATGATTGAAGACCCCTCCAAGATTTGGCATTTGAGATATGGACATCTTGGCTTTGCTAGTTTAAACTTGTCCAAAAAAAGAATGGTAGATGGTTTGCCAAGCATAGTAGATTCCTATGACAAGTGTGAAGCTTGTATTTTAGGTAAGAAACATAAGCTTCCCTTTAATTCTAAAAATTCTAGAAGGGCTATAGCACCATTATAATTGGTGCATTCTGATTTGGTAGGACCTATTCAAACTACTTCTATTGGGGGGAGTACTTATTTTATGACATCCATAGATGATTTCAGTCATAGGACATGGGTGTATTTTTTGAAAAAAAAATCTGAAGCATTTGATAAATTTGTTAAATTTAAAGCCCTAGTTGAAAATGAATGTGGACACTATGTTAAGGTTTGTAGATAAAATAGAGGAGGGGACTATACCAAAAATATGTTTATAAATTTTTGCAGGAAAAATAGCATAAGAAAAGAGCTTACAACCAGTTATACTCTGCAGCAAAATGGAGTGGCTGAGCGAAAGAATAGGACCATTATTGGAATGGCTAGAAGCATGATGAAAGAAAAAGGTCTCCTAATTGAATATTGGGGAGAAGCTATAGCAACAATAGTATATTTGATTAATAGGTGTCCTACAAAATTAGTTCATGATAAGATACCTCTTTAGGCTTGGTCAAGGAACAAATGGACAACTGAACACTTGAGAGTGTTCAAATGTGTAGCATATGCACATGTGCCTAAAGAACAAAGGAAAAATCTAGATGACCAAGGTGTGAAGTGCATCTTCATAGGGTACATCTTAGAATCAAAGGCCTATAGGCTATATGCTCCAATCGACAAGAAGATCATCATTTCAAGAGATGTGGAATTTCTTGAAAATCAGTCATGGGATGGCTCGTTAGATGAATCCTCAAGAACTTCAAATAAAGTGCCTACTATTGAAGAGGAAGAAGATGACATTGGTGATCAGTAAGAAGATGGAGCAACTAACATGGATTGCAGACAAAGGCAAAAAGGGAAGCAACCCTTAACATGTTGAGAAACAACTCCAAGCACATCAAGATAGCCCCGAGTTAGTATGCAAAATAGTAGCAACAATAATACTGAGAATTCAGATGCCACACTTGCCTCCCTATTTCAAAGAAAGACTAAAAGTCTAAGGGAGATATACCAAGATGAAAGATATGAGGAAGATTATGATGAGAGTGTAAATTTTGCATTATTTTCTCATAATTTCATCCAATTTATTTTGAGAAAACTATGAAGGAAGAGAAATGGTATAATGCCATGGATGAGGAAATAGATGCTATTGAAAGAAATGAGACATGAGAGTTAACTACTTTTCGTCCCAGGAAACAAGTAATTGGAGTGAAATGGGTTTACAAGACCAAGTGAAATGCTACAGGAAAAATAGATAGGCATAAGGCACAATTAGTGGTCAAGGGGTACAAGTAGCAATATGGAAGAGATTATGATGAGACATATGCCCTAGTTGCAAGAATGGAAACTTTGTGTGTTGTCATAACAATTGCAGCCCAACACAAATAGAAAGTATATCAAATGGATGTGAAGTTTGCCTTCTTGAATGGTGTATTGAAGGAAGAGATTTACATGGAGCAGCCACCTAGTTATGAAGTTGCAAGTGAAGAACATAAATTTTATAGATTGAAGAGAGCTCTTTATGGGCTTAAGCAAGCTCCATGGGCATGGTACAATAGGATTGAATCATATTGGATAAGAAATGGCTTTAGCAAAAGCAATGGCGAGCCCACACTATAGATTAAGGCAGCAAATGGTAATGTGTTGGTTGTTGTCTTGTATGTTGATAACTTGATCTTCATTGGAAATAGCAATTTCCTAATTGGTGAGTTCAAGGAGGCCATGAAGAATTAATTTGAAATGACAGACCTAGGTCTCTTGAAGTACTTTCTAGGCATAGAAGTAAAACAAATGCATGATGGCATCTTCATCTCTCAAGAAAAATATGCAAGGTAGGTCTTAGAGAGATTCAAAATGTAGAACAAAAAAGAAACCACAACACCAACAACATTAGGTCTAACGTTGAGCAAGGAAGATTGTAGCAAAAATGTGAATCTAACACTATACAAGAGTATGGTTGAAAGTTTGATGTATTTGACTACAACTCGGCTAGACATAATGCATGCAGTCAATTTGATTTCTAGATTTATGAAAACATCAAAGGATTCCCATTGGCAAGCAAGAAAGAGGATCCTAAGGTATGTGAATGGTACCAATGGATATGAGATTTTCTATACTGTAGAAAATGATTTCAAGTTGGTTGGTTACACAAATAGTGATTGGGCTAGAATTTTAGATGATAGGAAGAGAACTTCTGGATATATGTTCCATATGGGATTGGGTGCAATTTCATGGGCATCCAAGAAGAAACCTATTGTTGCTCAATGTACAACAGAGGTTGAATACATAGTAGCGAATGCAACAACATGTCAAGCTATTTGGTTGAGGAGAATCTTGACAGATTTGAATAAAAGGCAAGAGGATGGTACCACAATCTTTTGTGACAACATCTCTTCAATTGCACTGTCTAAGAATCCAGTCTTCCATGGGAGAAGAAAGCATATAGATATAAGATATCACTTCATTAAAGAGTTGGTGGAGAATGGGGATAACAAAATAGAATTTTACAAGTCTGAGTAGCAGCTAGCAAACATATTTACTAAGTCCTTAGGCATTGGAACTTTTGTGCACCTAAGAGAGAGTCTTGGTGTAGTTAATTTGGATTAGGAGTGATCCTTGTTTTGTTTGGCTTGGGACAAAAGGGGAGTGTTGAAATATTTAATATGTAGGCAGTTACCCCTGGAGCCAAACACCTACCTACCACTTTGATGGCCTGCACAATAGTTAGAAACATTAAATGCACAATATGTGAGTTCAAATTTGAAAAGAGAGTGAAAACATTTTTTCCAAGAGACAAAATGAATGAATCTAATTCATTTGAGTATACAAAGGTAAGTAGAGGAATTGGATCATTTGCAGAGTAGAGAAGTGCAAGAGAACAAAGTAGAGAAGGAAATTGATCAGCAAGTCAAGTTAGAGTTTAGAAGACAGAAGGAAGGTTTAGTCTCGTGTTTGCAATTGCACGTGTTGGACTTTTTTGTTATTCTATATGTTCATTTTGATTCAACCTATGAAGCAATGATTTCTCCAGGCATTGTTGTGTGTAGCCATTAGAGCTGTAATTTTAAAATTCAAAGTTTTACCAGTTTGAAGTTTTTAGGGTTTGTCTGGTTGAAGCTAAATGCTCCCAAATTTGTAATAGTTTTGTTGAATATAAGTAAGCAAGCAAGTAGGCATACTTGACTATTTGTTGTGTTCTTTCTATTTAACATTACATATTTTATACTTTAGATTTCATACTTGCAAGTTTTTTTGAGTTATACTCTCTGAGTTTTAATGGCAATTTGTTATACTGCTCACTCGGTCTAGTCTTTTACTGGGTTCTATCTTTTCTATTATTACCAAGCTCACTTAGCATCCCTTACTACTGACCATACTTGGCATACATTGTGTCGAGTTGCCCTTAGTGCCGAGTCACTAGGCTCCTTCATGTGCCGAGCTTACCTAGGAGACCATCCTCTTGTCACTTGGCACCCTCTTTTGTCAAGCAAATCTGTCACTTGACATTGGTTTGTGCCAAGAGAAATTTTTAAAGAGTTGTGATTTATTTTTTGCACTATTCTTCTATCCTATTGAAAATACAAATTCAAACAATATGTTCCAATTTGTTAACTATAATGATTTGGATTATGTCCTCCATTCATGATGTTGCTAGTTAATCTATTGACCAAAAATCTCCACGCACAGTTAGAAGATAGACTTGAGAGAGCTACACCATTCATTTTAGACCCTTTCTATATAGCTAGTGTAGAATGGGATTGTTGGATTTTGAGTTGACTAATAGATTAAATCTTTTCCACTTGAAAGCATTGGGAAGTGCTTTAAGCAATAATGGAATGTTATGTTGAGGTCATCCTTTCAACTCCAATTTCATGTCTTAAATTATTTTTCCATTGCTACATGTGTGAAGAAATTAAGTTCAATCTATGTAACAATGTTCTTATTACTAAGTTAGATTGGTGTTCCCTTTATAATTTTAAAAAAATTGAACTTTTAGTGTATTGATTAAGTGGTAGTTTCTTATTGTGTTAATCAAAGTTCACAATGATTTTCAACTTTTGTGGTTGAAACCCTGTGCATTTATTCTACTATTTAAAATTTTGAATATTATATAGTGCTAAAGATATATATTTTACTCACCTAATTTTTAAATATTTAAAATGTACTATCTTATTCAAAATAACATAAATGATTTAATTCAAATAATTTTACATTAATTTATATAACATTATTAAATATAAATATAATAACTTATTTTAAAAATATAATGGATATTCAACTATAATAAATATGAGAATGTAGATATAATTTTAAAGTTTCAATATTAATTTATTAATTATGTCAAAACTATAATTATGTTATCAATTAGATTTATTCTAATGTTATAGTTTTATTTAATTTCATATTTGACTTTAGCTTTTAGTTTAGCGCTAATGTTAGAGATTGATTTGGTTTAGGGTTTGGATTCAATTTTATATAGGCTTAGATTCAACTTGGTATTTAGGTTCACTTTTGTTGGTGTTTAAAAACTACTAAGCAACAAAATGCTTAATACCAAGATGACAGTACTCACACAATCTAAAGAATAGCCAATTCTTAATAACAAGTGCATGAACAGAGCATTTGGGCCCAACATCAACAAAACCAAAGGATGGTTTTCTACTCTTTTGGCTCTGCTAAACCAAGGTGGGTGTACCTAGGGAAAAAATTAGTGCAAATTGCTGTGTAAAAAATTTTCTAGTTTCATTCTGATTCTCATCTGTTACCCTCACATACACATACAGTTGATTTCAATTCTTCAATGCTTTCAAACTTATACACATCCCTTATAAGCAGATCTGGTCATAATTCTCCTAAAATTTATAAATATTCCTAGAAATAGTAGCTATCTAAGACTCAGGAATTATATATAAATGAGTTGAGACTAGCATTTATGACTTTTGAACAGCTATTGAAAATGACTTTAATTTTATAAAATGATTTGATATGCAGCAGCAGAATTCATCCTTGTTTACTTCTGATTTATAAGACCAGTGTCTTATCCATTGGGCACGAAAATTTACTAATGGTGGGAGATCTAATTCAAATAACTTGTATAAGAATTAATCAACTGCAATCACCTATCTCCATTCTTATGTAATATCCCTTTTATGAGCTCATAAACCCTACTGATTTACTGGAGCATTTATATAATCCCTTGAATTAAAAGCAATAGTAAAACTAGCATACAGTCCATCTAGATTGCATTCACCCAATTAAACCTTATTTAAATGATTTCAAAGTGAACAAACTCATAAACTGGAGACAAAAACTGATGACACAGATATAGTCTAAATATCCCCTTTGTATTATCCTTTTATATGACTAATACAATATCCAATAGAAAACCAATTGAATGCCCAGAATAGATTTCCATTTCTATCATTTCAATATGCTATCAGAGAGTACAATGGAAGAAAACTCAAATAAGCTACACACTATTGGACCAACTGTAATGTATTTTCTTGAAAGAAAAAATTTGCACACATTTTCAGACCATCACAATGCCTTGAAAACTCATTTATATAGCATGAGTTGCAACAAGCAAAGGGCATATGTGACTGACAGATGTCCTTACAAGAAGAAAACACACACATCTGTCAAAAAGAAAAGACTAACAAGAAGTTATGCCAATCACACATTCTCTTGTAGGCTTCTGTCCATCACTTCCTTTTGTTGATTATGCTCCAACGGTGATCTTGTTGTATATGCAACAGCTAAGTTCGTCCCTAACAAAATCAATTCTGATGACTGCATTATATCCTCGACCCGTGGGTTTTGTCAAGATAACTACTTTGTGGAATTCATCTTTAGATCCCACTCTTCACCAATCATGCCAAGCTTCAGAAATAACAAAAAAATTTCTTAAAATGCTATCCTTGAGCAGAGAGACAATGTGGCTGTCAAATATAACCAAATGGGTAACTTTTGATTAGCCTGCCACATCTGCATCAAAAATCATTTTTCAACCAAAAATTGTCATCCACTGATACAACATGACATTCATTGATAAAAAGTTAGAGGGACTATTCGCATACAACCCATAGGTACAAAGTCTTCTTCACCTTCTCTAAAGACTACTGGGATTACTAGTCTTCCTTTATCAAAAATCCACATTTTTCTACACAAGATAAAACACTTCTTTTCTGTAAACCAATTTGAACTAGTATACGGGATATTACAATCCTAGGCCCAAGTATTTTTACCTAGTAATCCCTCCGCTATCCATAACCCAGGATTTAATGAACTCTTTGGAACCATTTTTGCTATACCAAACTAAATTTTTTTGAAAACTATAGCATGAGAACTCACTTGGAGTTTTTACTCTTCGTAACTTTGCAATTTATCTTTGAACCAATCGCTTTACACTTGTGCCAAATTTATCTCAATCCTTGCATTAATTATCTTTGTTCAGAAAAGATTTCAAAATCTTTGTTCATGCAAGGTGAGACTGGGAAAATCTCGCCTAATATACCCTGTTGTTAACTACACATGTAGAAATTTTCACATCTTATTAATGTGCGGAATGCCACCACCTTCAGCATTTAAAACTTTACTATAAATCTTAAAATCATACGATTTTGTGTTACTGAGAAAGACAACTAGGTGTTGCACTTGACAAGTTGGCCTTCTAATCTAATGAAAACTTCCCACATACACAGCTCTTTTATTTATGGCACATCCATCTGGACCCACTGGCAACTGAGGACATGTGTCACTTAGGCATTATCTCGCTATAAATGAAAGTGAGCGCCTTGCTATAGCGAGACAAGACCCGCCATTTATTCTGCTTTGATCATGCGGATGACATATGATGCATTGCTTTAGAAAAGCATGGTGGACCCTTTCTATTATATCTTCACTAATTGAGACAAGAGCTTTTATTCTTTTATTTATTCTTCATCCTCGGAGTAAGTAGCCATTAAATTTGAGAGTGATGAATTATCTACGATTACCTGCAAACTAACTTTAATCTGAGGATTTTCCCAGTTTTCCTCATTAACTGTGAAAGTAACTTTTACTTTTCCCTTCTCTTCCTCCCCCTCTTCCATTTCATCATCCTATAACCACTGTTCTTCTAACAAAATTTTGTCTTTCCACTCATCATAAGTGTTGTCCTCTGGCCAATCAAAATTTAATGCTTCTCTTTGTACAGTTATTAAAGAAGTTGCAACTGCCTCTAAATCAGTGAAATCATTTCTGATGGCTTTATAAACTAACTTTATTTTTACCAGTTCCTCAGCTATTTTTACCCATAATCGGTGACCAATTTCATGAACAATGCCACTCATCCTTTCATCAGATATTTCATCTAATTCCCTTTTCCATTCTTCTTTTTCCTTTAATGTATCAACAGTCTTTAAAACACAAGGAAATAAGCTAAATTTTTCAGCCATATATCTGGATAAACAATTTATTAATCTTTGCTGAAAATAATATCTTTTGTCATCAAAACCTTCTATTTTATTTAATAAATCAAAAATCTTCTCTATTTGATGACTAGGCAGCTAGATAACAGATATGCACATGAATGTGATATCATTATTCCTTTCCCTCCATTTTTGCACTATAGGCCTCAACCTATCCTCATCTCTTTGCAATTCATCCCTAATGGATGTAATCCTCACCAATTGGTTAAAAAAGGTTGGCCATTCTATCCTATTCATTAAGTACATCACACCCTGCCTCAATTTTTCTTCATATTTATTTCTTAATTCTACATGAAATTTGGTTTTCTCTTCTTCAAAATCCTCTGTAGTGTAGAATTGAGGCCTTTTAGGGGTGTCTGGTATTTCAATAATAGGGGTTTCTCTAACAGATGACTGTGGAAGGTATGCAATTCTAGATGCACTGGATTGCCCAACCTTTCTCTTCCCAAGTATTTTCTCCATTTGAGATACCTGATTGTCCAATATTTTTATCTGCATGCCCCTATCCTCATATGCCTTGAGAACTTCTTTGAACCTGGCATTAAGTTGGGTAAATTTATCCTTTTCCTTGCCAGATACAACACTACCAAATTTTAGCACTTCTAAGGCCATCCCAATTATTTGTTTACTACCAACTTCATCGGCCTTGTAAACTGTCAATGCACCAGTATGTTCTGTAGTAGAGATTTCCTACATCCTAGTTGTATCCCTTTTCTCAATAGACCAAATTACAAGGGCTTGGTGGTCATCACTGAATTCGACTCCTCTATGAGCCTGTAGTATCTCTTCTTCAGTTGTCAACTGGACATCCTTTTGTTTTCTTACTGAATCAAAAACTATAGCATTCACTATATTCCATTTAGGTAAGAAAAGGATTCTTGATTGTTTAACTAATTGCCTCCCGGCCTCAGGTGTAAATTGAGCAAAGTCACTCAAAAACTTGGACTTCACTTCTTCCTTAATAACAGAGTCTGATTTATCCGGTTGCTCTGCCCTTATCTTTTCACAAGTTCTTTCAAAATTCCCTATATTTAACCTCCACAAAAACTGTGCAAATGCCCTAGATTTCACAAAACTTTCATCATTCAAAAACTTTTCAAAGGCTTGTGCAACTATAGGATCAATTTCCTTACCTTGATAATTAGTAACGGTGAGCTCCAAGGATGGTGTAGGGGGATCTTGTGGTTCCCCACTCTCTAGGTCTATAGAAGTAACAATTACCTCTCCTTCTCCACCAATTTGTCTAAGTTGTTCCCCTAAAGATACTTCATCATCTATCCTGATTAGGGATTGGCTTGGGGAGTATTTCTCTAGCTGAGAAGAAGAAGATCCATGTTCTAACTTCTGTCTTTTTGGAGCACTGGTTGAAGGTGGGCTTCCTATTCTTTTATGGAGAGGGGCTTGTTGCACATTTTGAAGCATCACATACCCTGACCTTCTGTGTAAGGTATATTGACCATGAGCTACTATGTTTTTACTGTTAATATTCCTCTATATTTCAACAGCCCTGTTTGGATATGTCTCAACATATGTAGCCTTCTTTTCATTCATGGCCTATATTATCTCAGCAAAATTATTCATCAAGGCCTGCATCTTGGCTCCCCAATATTTCTTTTCTTTTAATGGATCATAATGGGGGTCAAAAGCATTAATGAATTCAAGGGTTTTACTAAATACTATCCATTTTTCTTTTCTCAATTCTTGTTCTTGTAAAGTAAGAACATTTCTAATTACATCCTCAGGATAGTAAACTTGTTGTACCATGCGGGAAGCTTTTATTCTCTCCCTAAAGATATCATAGAATCCTTTAGGGTTGACAAATCTGGCATGAGACTCTGCCATGTTATATCTGTCTAAAAACAAATTCAGATGCTTCCATCCTTTCCTTACAAAGACAAAACCATGAGTCACAGTAACAATTGGAAAAAATGTTCCCTTCCTAGTCAACTCCCTTTCATCTATGGTGCTTATTTGCCATAACATTTCAGCTATTCCTATCTTCAAAGTCACACGAAATGGTAGCACATGAGGCTTTCCCAAGAAGCCATATACTCTTATTATTGTTGAAACATTGTAGGGAATTATATCCCCCCAGTTATGACTGACAAGTAACCCTTTAGCATGATCCTTGGGTCTGACTAGCTCAAACAATGCTTGTGGAATTCTAGGGCTGTCTCCTCTCAAAAGTAATCTAAGCCTAGATGCAAAATACTTGTCAAACCTCGCGTAACTGGCATCTTTGGCTTCTAAGGTCATATCCACACTCCACAGCTGCACTAGATTCTTTTCTCCATTTCTAATTGTTTCCAACTCCATACCCTTGGAAAAGAAAACAAATCCTTTATGAAAATATATATGCATAAGGATTGAATATCCACATAAAGGTTTATCTACTTTTCCCTTTGCTATTCCCACCAATCCATTGTGAATCTCTTTTGCAAGAAATGTTGCAAAATCCAGAATAGTGCTCATTCCATATTGAAGAGTTTGAGCCATTATGAGGACAACTGAACCTAGAATTTGTTCTAATTCATCTAGTCCAAAAATATTGCAAAGAGAAACATATAATGCCTGAGCTCTAGCATTAAAATGTCTTTTTAATAGTGGTTCTAGGGTGCTGGTAGTAATCACAAAAAAATTACTAATTCTAGCAGCATGCTCCTGAAGTGGCCCCCTTTTCAAGTAGACTTTCTGTGCATCATATCTTGCTTGAAACTCATCCATGTCAATAGTTTCATGCATAGCATGGTTAGGGTTTAGATTGAAGACTTCTCTAATTAATTCAAGACAAACCCTAAAAAGGTTCACTCCAACATGGTTCTTCACCCACCCAGTAATTGGATCATACTTCTTGGCTAGATCCATTAACAAATCACTATCGAAGAAAACTGTTGGGACTACTAATTTTCCAATGTCAAACTCCTAGACATTGTTCAAAGGAGTATCCGATCTTTGCTTTGAAAACCACTTCCTGAATAATTCCAAAACCCCCATGGATACCTGAGCATCTCGCACCTAATTTTCCTTATCATAAAAACCCTCTGCTACGGCTACTCTAGGGTTTTCAGGTATTAACCCCCTCCCCTTAGTTATCTCATGTACCGACAGAGGAAATTGTTCCAAAAAATCATCATGCATACCCCTTTTTGAATATTCGATCTACCCAAAAAATTTCTTTCGTGGAGGCATCTTCTAAAAATTTAAAACTTATTTAGCAAATTCTTGAATCTTATTTGTTACAGATCACTTACCTATTACAATCTGTTCTTCCTTCTACAATTTTCTCTACAAATTTGCTTAAATTTGTGAGGACTTATGTACCCTAGCTCTTGAAATCCTTTTGCTTCGAGAAAATTTGCAATCTGTGCTTCAACAATGATGAATTTACATAGTATATCAGAGCATTGAAATCGCACGAAGGAAACTTTGTATCACAGTAATTCCCGCAACCATTATTTTCGTGCTATACTGTGGAATTTGAATTTCACCCGTCGATTTCCAATGATCAGACGGCTTTGTTTCAAAAGTAAAAACCCTTTTTAACTCTGGGATCCCATCCACATGTCACACACCCACTTGCTCGCATTATTTAAAAACCTCGCATCTTGATAATGCAGGAATGCAGGCACCGTTGATTCTACCTTAATTGACGGTAATTCAGAATCTCTACTTTTCACGGTCCACTAGACTATCTTGACCAATGAAAACTTAGCTTTCAATCCACGTGTTCTGTCATTAATTAAAAATTCTGTGTCCACAACATTGCCGATCCGACTTGGTACACCTGTCACTTACCACCAATGGAGATGTTTCATTTCATGTATTTCTTTCCAGCATGGTATGACTCAACATACCCCCTTTTTGGCTGTTTAGTCTAGGTCCCACCACGCCTGCTTTCCCGCATTATTTAAAACACTTGTAACTTCATAATCCGAGAATGCGAGCATCGTTGATTTGAACAGGATCAATGGTGCTCAAAAAATTTTCAACCTGTCGCCTTTTAAGATAATATATTGCAGTTAAAACAACGCTAAGGCTTGTCACAAAATAAAAGGTATTTTTTAGTAAATAAAACCCTAAGATGAAAAAGCCTGCCAAAACAAATTTTGAAATTCTCCTGAAAAAATTTTAAAAATAGGGCAACACAGAGCAAGGTAAAAGGCTATTTCACACACTTAGGGTTTTTTAGGGATCACCTGAGATAAAAGACTCTAAACTGCACAATTTGAAGACTCAAAATGGTTTTTCATTTAAAAATCTATCTAATTTTATATTGTGAAAAATTAGACCAACAACTTCAATTTTGAATTGGACTTTAACATGATTTTCTATTAGAAATATTTATTTAATTGCATTTGTGATTATCAATAAATTGACTTAGTGTTTAATTAATTTTAGCATTAGGGCTCAGTTTAGTTTACTAATTTTGTCATGTTTACGGTTAAGGATTAATTTGGTTCAATGTTACAATTAGAGTTCACTCTAGTTTAGTTTTTAATAAAGTTTAAGGTTATAGTTCAATTCAATTAAGCATTAGAATTCAATTTAGTTTAATTTGGTTAGGGTTACCATTATATTTGGTTTAGGATTACTATTCAATTTGTCTCAGTTTTAAAAAAGGTTTCAAGATAATATTTTCTATGATTTAGCATTGAGTTTGTCATATAGTTAGAATTAAATTTGGTTTAGAATTATAGTTGGTTTACTTGACTTGGTTTTTTAAATTGTTCAGTTTAAGGTTAGGGTTCTCTTTATTATAATGTTCAACTAGAATTAACATTTAGATTTAACTTGTATCAATAATAAAATAATAATTTTGCATATTGATAATCAAATTTAATTTAGTTTAAAGTTAGGAATAAGATTCAATTTAGATTAATGTTTAATTATGTTTAGAATTAATAATCAAATTAATATTAATATCAAGACCTCTTAAAACAACAAATTAATCTAGTTTTGTTACCATTGAGCTATTATAATTTCATATAGTTTGAAATGTCAATATGTGGATAAGTGCCCACAATGAAACAAAGTCAAGACTGGCTTGATCTTTAGATCGACCTTGAAGTTGTGATTTCATTCGTGTTAACTAATATATGTATTATCATTATTTCTATCAAGGAATTTCTAGCTCAATTTCAATTTTGATGTTCCATTTCTCCAAAGCCATAACTGTAATGTCTTGAGGGAACTTGGATGTACTATTGCAGCTAGTTGAGATTTTATATAGCCAGATAAGTTCCATTCTTAAGAAAAAATGATTAATTGATTAATGACAGCATTTTATATGGTTTGTGCAAATTTCTTTTAGTAGCATCTTAGCTAATTTATAGAAATATACTTAACTAATCCTCTATGATCTACTATATTCTCACATGGCTTCTTTGGTATCATAGATTCATTTATCCAAATAAAATGCCTACATATAAATGTTTAGCATTATGAAATGTGGTTCTTCTCAAAGATTCATATCATAGAAATAACATCCATCTAATCTATTTGTTTGTACCGAAAAGAATAATAGTCTTTTGGCCTTCATAACATCCCCAACTTTCTTCATTATTCCATCATCTTCTTTGCACTTTCTTTGCATCCACATTGCTTTTGCAATTTAATTATGGACTATCTACTAGTGGTAGATAGAATCGGATAGCCTCAAAATAGTTTTTGACACTTGAGTGCCAACACACTTAACCATTTGCTACATTGAAGTCGAGATCACTATGTATGCTGAGCCACAATATGTGCCGAGTAAGAAAAACCAACAGGTGCCGAGTGATCTTCAAGTGCCAAGCAGCCTTCAGGTGTCGAGTGAAGATCAGGTGCCGAGTGAGAATCAAGTGCCAAATGACTTTAGGTGTCGACCATGATACAAGTACCGAGCAATATTTAGGTGCCAAGTCATAAAGGATGCCGAGAAATACAAGAATGTAACAGGAGCAGAGTAAGCTAGTTTATTACATGTGTCGAGCATTTGGTATTAGTAAGTGTTAAGTAACACAGAATGTACATATGAGTTTTTAACTTTATGAATTTTGATGTAAACCATTTTCATGACTGACATATGATGAATCTCGAAGGATTAAAATGATAAGACCAAATCTTTTGAATTTCCTATGCAATCTACATGCAGCCAATAAGAAAAATGGAGAAGGCATGCAACCAATAGTAAATGTGTAAGGAATGAGTGAGAAATAGAGATTCAATATGGATCATAGATCCACACCTAACCCTAAGTCTTCGAATGTCTTTATAAGGAAGACAAAATCTCATTTTAAATAAATAGATGGACGAAGGAGATAACGAAATCACAAAGTGGAGTTCAGAGTTCAGAGTAGAAAGACTTAGAGGACGAGATCAGCAATTAAATATCTAGTTAATCAAGAACAAAGTAGTTGACTCAAACGAGTATTAGATCTCAGAGGATCAAGGTCAGAAGAAAGCAGATCAAGTGCCTATAATCAGCAATCAAGGATTGTAAACTATCAGGTTTATCATACCTAATACTCTTTAGCCATTGTATTAGAAACAAAATCCTATGATGATAGGTTAGCTTAATAGCTATCTTGTAGATCCTTTAAATAGGTGATTAAATCCGTTGACAAGGTAACACTTAATGTAAAGTGTTTACAAATCCTCTAACCAAGTCACTATTGATACAATGTAAAGCCTTTAACAGGGCAAACCATCAGAAGTGGTCAAACATTATTACTACAATGATTTTGTGGGTATCATCCCCACCCTAGTTTTACCTTCTTATTCCTGGAGGGATTTTGGGTTACCAAAATTTCTAGTGTTATGTGGTGATGCATATTTGTTTCTCATGATTTCTTAAATGTTTATATGCATACATGTTTATTTCAAAGATATGTTATTAAGAAATTAAAACATGACAAAAGCTAATACTTCTGATTCACACCCCCCCCCCATCTTAGAAGCATCTTTCCATTAAGATATTCTAACAGAATCTTGTGAGGTGCACTCCACCAAAGGTACAAGAGAATCTTCCTATCACCATTTGAGGAAAAAGTATCTACACTCTATTGCACTTTTACTAATGTTGTTGGAGTTAATGTTCCAATAGTAGTGAATCAATAATTGTTGCACATGTGGCAAACTTTGTTGATTTGTTGGCAACACAAGTTTAGTTTAGGATTGAGTCAAAGAGTTTTAATTTGAATCAAGTTCTTATTGTAGATGTGTTGAGTTAGGTGTCCATAAGTTTTAGTTAGTGTCAAGTTTATGTGTGTGTGTGTGTTGTCAATTATGAAGTAGTTTGTTGTCAATCTAATTAGCAGTCATTTAGGAATGTTGTTGAGTCAAGCTATTGTATAAATTGGCATCTATTATTCAATAAAAAAATAACTTGGAAGTTCTTTCTTCTCTTCTTTTTTACTACTATTCTATTTTTCCAATAAATGTTTGTGCCATGGTAATAATTAGTCTATGAAAAAATAATGGAAGATAGATAAAGCATGATAAAAATTAGTAATGCAGATTTTTAAAAAAAATTAATCTTGTTCACACTATCATCACAAAAACACAAGAATATTTATAGATTGGAACAAGAGAAGGAATCAAGAAAAATCTACGATGTCTTTATTACACTCTCCACACCATGTTCTTTGTTTCCCTAATCTTGCCTTTCAAGAATTTTTAGCTAATGTGGTTTCATTCCTTTCATCAAAGCCTGTATTTTCTAGGAAAAAGGGGCATTAGAATCAAGTATAACTAGCACTTTCACCCAAAGGAGGTGCAAGGGGTACACTGATAGGTATTTGATTTGAGAGCATAAATAGAACTTGTTAGTCTTGTACAATATATCATCCATATTGGATGAAGTAAAGTTATAAAAATATTCTAATTGCATCTAGTAATGTTAGATTTTTAATAATATAGTATAGAAGATGAGATTGAAGGAAAAGTTACAATTTAGACAACTTTAAAGTCTCTGATCTAAGCAAGTTCAGAAATTTTAATCAATAAAAATCCCAATTATCAAACTTTATGAATAAAATCATGAGTGCGAAGTGATTCTTTTGGCTAATCTCAAGCTATTCGATTTGGAACATATATATCGAATGCTAGTTTATAGGGTTTTCCATGAGTGCAAAGGAAAACATGTCTCATGGGGAATGATAGCTTCTATTTTCCACTATCAATGACCAATCTAATTTGATTGTGTTTATTCCAAAGATTATTTATTAGGATACATAGAAGTAGAGGGTAGGAATTCCTTGGTTTGGTCCAAATTCATTCCACAGGCGATGTCTATCCATCATTTGATTTAATTTCCCTTGAAAATATAATGTCTCTTAGTTAATTGCTTTTTTTTTTATTTGACTGGCATTAGATTGTAATCACATTTCCTCACCTTTACTAAAACAGATAAAAATTGTGTTAGTTGATAATCATGGCCAAGAAAATGAAATCTCCACTGACCCCAATAGCATAACTCTCCAAAGGGAGCTCCATGTGTGCATCGACCTTGAAATGTAATTCAATCCGAGGAAATAAATCTTCTGTAAATAAGACATGTTATATCACAACCCCAAATAGTTATGCTTGCCCTACTGTATTGTGTATGAGAAATAAAAAGCCTTGTTATTTGCTTATGTATTCTCTCATCAAGAATAATGAAAGTGGTTCCTGAATCTATAATTGTTCATGTTTCTTGTCTCATCGATATTCATGATCTTGGAAGTCAACTTCAAGTGTTTTTCACCATAGTTATGGCTCTCAAACTGAGGTACATTGTAACTAGTTAATATATTCCATAGCATCCTAAAAATTCTTCTACCATATTTGCGGATAACACAACACACAACTTTGAACATTCAAGGGTATGTTCAATACAAACAAAACAAGGTGCATATTTTATTGCAATTCACTAGCTTAAAAATAAACATTTAGTTCAAGGTTTATTCATATAAAAAGCATAATGTGTGCCCCTACACATACTTTTTTATCAAACATCAAAGGGGCTTTCTCTGGGATTGTGCAAAAAAGATGTTACATGCAAATGTAGGAGAGAAGAAATCTTACCCAAATGAAGTCGGCTACTAATCTGCAAAGACACAAGAGAGGAATTGATTGAAAGGCACTGACGAAAAAAATGTGTATACACAAGAATTGTGCCTTTGAAAAATGTACATGAACTATAGGGAAATGATGTAGGGAGGAGCATAGAAATAACGTGTGGATGAAGATTGCAGTGAGTAATGACATACAATAAATGCATATTAAATACAATTCTTGTCAAGCTTCATGTCATTTCTTGCAAAAATGTGAAAATTCCTATTGCAGTCACTAATTATTAATCTCCTATCTTAAATGAGTATTAAAGATCAAAAATAAATTCCTAGCTAATATCAAAAAATAACACAACTGCAACTTCACTTGTAAAATATGGAAAGAAATTCACAACACAAAGAACACAATATTTTCAGACAAATCATCCTTTGAAAAACCCCTAAGGGAAAACCAATTTTATAGATGAGGAAATTATATTAACTTCAGAAAATCGAGAGATGCAAAATTACTTGCCTCTCATTGGTAGAATTCAGACAACCTCCTAATTTCTCCTACTAATAGTCCTTCGTTGTTATCCCCAACACTATCACTATGCCCTTTCTAACACTGCAAGACTATTTGCTATCATTGCAAACCCATTTGCTAACACTGCAAATGCTTCTACAAAACTTCTTGTTCTCCAAGTGCCCACCTGACCCCATTTTATACTACTCCTATTAGAAAACCAATGGCCGAGATTGATTCTCAATCGACGATCAAGATTAAAATAACTTAACAACCCTAACCAAGTTGGTTTCTAGTTGCTTCTAAAAGTGATCATTTAATTAACAAATATTTGTCATTACTCTAACCAATTAGTTAGCAAAATAATTACTTGCTAATTAACTACATATGGACGAATAGTTGTCCAAGCTACCAAAACTAACACTCCCTCCTAGCAAGGAATTTGTTCTGCATGACACCTAACTTATCTATGAAGAAGATAAATTTTTCCTTCCCCAATGCCTTAGTCAGAATATCTACTACCTACTTCTCTATAGGTATGTGTTGTAGCTAAACAACTCCCTATTGTACATAATCTCTGATGAAGTGATATCCAATGTCTATATGTTTAGACCTATCATGAAATACTGGATCCTTAGACAACTTGATGCAACTTTGATTGTCATAGTGTATCACAGTAGTCTCAACCTTCTAACTAAACAAGGATACTAACAACTTCCAAAGCCATATAGATTCACATGCCACCATGCTAGCTACTATTTATTTTGCTTCTACTGAACTCAAAGCCACTGACTTTTGCTTCTCATTGAACCAAGATACAACTCCTAATCCCAAACTAAAACAACACCCTGAAGTGCTCCTTTTGCTCGTTGTACTTCCTACCCAATCTACATTAGTATAGCCCATCAACTTGATACCTTCCCCTCAAACATATCTAATCCCATACTCAATTGTACCACACAAGTAATGCAATACATGCTTGGCTACTATCCAATGCATTGTCTTTGGTTTAACCATGAATTAGCTAAGAAAGTTCACTCTAAATGCAATATCTGGCCTACTATTGACCAAGTACATAACTGAACCAATCAAATACCTATATAAAGTGGGATCTACATCCTCCTCCTTGGATGTATCTACCTTCCTCTAATTCATGATCATGGCTATAGACATGTCTTTGCAATCTTCCATCCCAAATCTTTTCAAGATCTCAATGCAATATTTCCCTTGACCAAGTAAAATCTCTCCATTTTTTTGCCACACCTCCATGCCTAGAAAGTAATGCATAAGTCCTAAATCCTTCATCTCGATCTCTTTTGCAAGGCCCCTCTTGCAATCCTCTATGAGCCCTAGAGAACCTGTAAGAAACAAGTCATCCAAATAAAGAACAAGAATGAGAAATTCACCCCCAACCACCAAGTAGTAGAGGTTAACATTAGCTTCACTCTTCACAAAGCCCATTTCCTGCAAGTATGTAGCAATGCACTCATGCCACGCTCTGGGAGACTGATTAGTTCTGTATAAGGTTTTGTTCAATCTGCACATGCATGTCTCCTTGTTGTGTGCTATAAAGCCTTCCGGTTGCTCTATGTATACCTCCTCCTTCAATTCACCATTAAGGAATTTTTTCTTGACATCCATTTGATGGATTTTCCATCCCATCTGTGTAGAAAATGAGATCACAACTCGTATAGAAGTATACCTGGCCACAGGAGCAAATGTTTCCTCGAAGTCTATTCCCTCCTTTTGAGAGAACCCCTTGGCCACACATCTTGCCTTGTATTTCTTGATGCTACCATCTGCACCGTGCTTTATCTTATAGATCTAGTGTGATCCAACTACAACTCTATCTATTGGTCTAGATATTATTGCCCACACATCATTTTTCATAATTGAAGAATACTCCTCAAACATAGCATCTCACTGGGCATACCTGATGCTTTGTAGCCTCCTAATAGCTAGAAGGTTCACTATCTATCAACTGACTAACTATTACCACATATTCATTGAACTTGGTTGGTTGTCTCTGCTCTCTAGTACTCCTTCTAGGAGCTCCCACAAACTCTTGAGTATCCCTTTGTGTATCTTGAACCTCACGGTTCCTGCTACCAATTGTAGAGGATGAAATATAAACATCTAAGTCTTCTAGATGCATTTAGTATTGTACCTATTGCTCCATGCTCTGTGAAAATTCATCACTTGAGCCTACACTTGTACTAGTGAATGTACTTGTGCTTTTCTACCCTTGACTAGGCCTTGGAGCTTCTAATGGTTGCTCACTTTGGTCATCTATTGGAAAATCTTTGGATGTTAAATGCCTTGTCCTCCATGAACTTTACATCATGTCTGACAATAATCCTTTTTGTCGCAAGGATAAAAATCCTATATGCCTTTGAGGTTTCACTACACCTAACAAAGTACCCTCTCCCTGTAGTGTGATCTAACTTGGTATGTGTATCTCCTAGAATATGAAAATATGCCAAACTCCCAAATATTCTAAAGTGACCAACATTTGGCTCTTTCCTATGAAAGCTTCCTCTAGTGTTATCTTCCCTAGTGCCTTGTGTGGAACCCTATTCTAAATATAGACTATTTTACTGCATGCCTCTACCCATAAATGATGGGGCATGTCTTGGTCATGTAGCATAACTCTTGCCACCTCCAATATAGAATAGTTCTTCCTCTTAGTAACTCCATTTTGATATGGATTGTAAGGAACAATCCATTCTCTCTTGATTCCTTCTCTGGTATAAAACTCCTGGAAGTTATTTCCTTTGTACTCGCTTCTATTGTCTAACTGAAGAACCTTTATCTTCCTTCCTATCAAGTTCTCCACAAGAGCCTTGAACTCTTGGAACTGACTGAAAACCTCATCCTTGGTCTTCAAGAAGTATATCTAGGTCTTCTTGGAGAAATCATCGATAAAAGTAACATAGCACTCATATCCTCTAATAGACTTTGTCAACATTGGTCCACATTCATCTGAATGTACTAGATAAAAACACCCTCAGATCTAGTGTCACTCCTTGGAAAAGATGCTTTCACAAAGTTCCCCAACACAAATCCCTTACATACATCATCATCATGCTCTGTGCTCACCTCTGGAATAATTACAATTTGAGTGGTCCATGATGAATATGGCTCATCTTCCTATGCCATAGCTCTCCAAGATCTCTAGGATTATTGTTGGTCATGAGTGCCTTAGGAGTATCAAACTACAACCTATAAAGGCAGCCACTCCTAACTCCTATAGTTATGGGTGACTTCTAATCCTTGCACTTAATCAACACATGTGTGCCTCTAAAAAGTACATTATACTCCCTATCCTAAAGAACAGATATAAAAATCAAATTCACACCTAGTACTGGTACATGTAACACATCATGAAGTGGAATTATCTTTCCAGTCTCCCTTTCAAACTGAACAGTCCCTTTCCCAACTAGGTTGAGTTTGGGCAAGTTTCCCATAGAAATCTAGATATTGGTGTTCTCCTCCTTATAACTGGAGAAGTACTCTCTAATTCATGTCATATGAAATGATTGCCAACTATCTATATACCAAATAGTCTGTGAGGTTGATCTCGCCATACAAGCTATAAGTGCAAACTCATCTTCCAGTCTACTAGAGAGTTCTTTTGCACTTGTTGAAGCCACTACTTGCTTCATTACCTTCTTCCTTTTTGGGAAATCACTGACATATTGACCATACTCATGACAACCAAAACACTTGACCTTAGAAAGGTCCTTCTTCTTCTTCTTCTCACTTTGTGAATTTGATCCTTTGTTGGACCCCTTCTTTGCTTTCTCTTTCCCCGCTAGGGCAACATTTTCCTATTCCACCTCACTTTTCTAACTCTTGTTGGCACCATTAACAAAACTTAGTCTAAAATTCTCTTGAGTGAAATTAGTTCATAGTTGATCCCAACTTGGTAAGGTATCTCATCCATTGACAACTTCAACAAAGACACTCTATTGTTTAGTAAACCCATTTAGGAATATTCTCACTAGCTCATCATCACTAGGGCTATCTCCAACAACTACTAACTCATCCTTGACAAGTCTAAGCCTGATGAGGTAACTTGTGATGTCTTCTCCCTGGTTCATCTTGGTATTCTTCAACTTCTCTCTGAGAATCATCTTCCTTTTGGTGGTAGAATTCTAGTACAGATTCATAATGGCATTGGGCACATCTTCTTCATTGTATCTAGCTCTGAGATATGTGGAAGAATATGATCCTTGACACTATCAAGGATTATCCTCCTCATCTTGGCATCTTCCTTCTTGTATGTTTCAAGTTGTGTAGCATTTGTAGGTATAGCTGTAGGTATAGCTACAATAGTGGCAACATAATCCTTGATACCATTCTCTTCCAACAATAAAGAAAATCAAGCCTTCCAAACATCAAAATTCGAGGCACCATCCAATCTGTCCTAATCTCTCAAACCAGCTGAAGCCATCTCAAGGGATTAAAGTAATAATAAATCTAAAGAGATCAATCTAGGTTATATAAACCCTTAATTTCTTTCCTAGGGAAAAACTCTTCTTACCCTCAACACTGCTCTGATACTATGTGAAAATTCCTATTGTAGTCACTAATTATTAATCTCATATCTTAAATGATTATTAAAATCTCAAAAATAAGTTCTCAACTAATATAAAAAATAACACAACTACAACTTCACTTATTAAATATGTAAAGAAATTCACAACACAAAGAACACAATATTTTTGGACAAATCATCCCTGGAAAAACCCCTAATGGAAAACTAGGTCTATAGATGAGGAAATTATATTAACTTTAGCAAATCAAGAGATACAAAATTCCTTGCCTCTCATTGGCAAAATTTAGACAACCTCCTAATTTCTCGTACTGATATTCCTCCATTGTTATCCCCAACGCTATCACTGTGCCCTTGCTAACATTGCAAGACTATTTGCTTTCATTGCAAACTCATTTGCTAACACTGCAAATGTTTATACAAAACTTATTGTACTCCAAATGCCCCCTTGACCCCCTTTTATACTACTTATGTTGGAAAACTAATGGTCGAGATTGATTCTCAACTGATGGTCCAGATTAAAAAAAACTTAACAACCCTAACCAAGTTGGTTTCTAGTTGCTTATAAAAGTGGTAATTTAATTAACAAATATTTGTCCTAACTCTAACCAATTAGTTAGCAAAATAATTACTTGCTAATTGACTACATATGGATGAATAGTTGTCCAAGCTAACAAAACTAACAAAGACATCTCAGTAACCAGTTAGCTCTTCATCAAAACACTCTATGACTTCCTTGCATGTTGCTACCCCCTACATTTATGTCTCTAGTTTCTTCCCATTCCCGAGGGATTGCGTACCTAGTAACTCATGAAATAAACATCATCAGTAGGTTTCTTCTCAAGGAATTCTTCCATTGGAATCAAAACATGTCCTACTTCTTTATCTCCAAATGTTACCTCTATGTGGATAGTGAAGGACTAATCGTCCCTGTTGAGGCGTCACTTTGTCAATAGTGAAGGACATGAGCTAGTTCCAAGTTTATATGAAGAAGATAAAAGTCACTATCGAAGAAATTGAAATAGGCCATTCCTTTTAAATCAAAGCCAAAAAATAATCTTCCAAAATGAAAGACCCCATTACTTGAAAATCATCATGCTATGGTTATGAATGAGCAATGTCAGAGGTGTTTGGTACACACAATGACAAATGCACAATAGAACAAACCATTTATTGGCGATTTGTCAAAAAGGTGCTCAGTACATGCACCTACAAATGTGCGAAACAATCAAAACTTTAATGAAAAACCATTTACTGGCAATCTTAAACCATTAATTGGCAATGACTTTCCCATGTGAGACAAATTCCAGTTGCAAGCAACCTCATAGGGAAAGCCTATCAGCTAATTAATTCTACATATTTCTAGTATTAAGATTGTACTTTGAAAGGATTCCATTAATAACATGGACAAAGTGAACAACTCAAAGAAAAAGTGTACATAGATTAAATTGGGTGAAGAAGAGGGCACTGGCTACGGTGCATATATTTCTCTGACCCCCCTAGTTAGTCCCTTTCAACTTTAACATTTCCGTCGATCTCCCATATCATCTATATTTAATATAAAAGTATTGTATTTAATAAATTGTTAAATAGGTTAATAAAATATTTTTAAATATGTCAATAATATTGTTTTTATAATTAAATATTGTAAATAAATGATTATTATTATTAAATATTAAATTATTATGATTACATTTCTTTTATCAAATAAATTTTCAATATGTTTATAATTCTTAATAGTATGCTTATTTTTATAACTTTTTAATAACATGTGTAATTCAAACATTTTTTAAATTTATGCCTTGATTTTTGAGTCAAAGTATTATAAATAAATTTTCTAATTAACATTTTTAATTTAAACTTCAT